>JASFDA010000126.1:13303-30536 GCA_036936965.1 Cystoderma amianthinum
AATTCTGGATAAGAACCGCTTGATGCAAACAGTGCCCTCATGTACACTGCCTCTGCGACATACAATGGCTTTGGCTCCGCAGTAATACACGCCAACTGGAGTACTATAGGGACTGCGACCTTTGACAGGTTAGCGAGGGCGGGATCCATGATTGTGATGGGACCAGGAATAGGATCTGCGGAAGCAGGGACATTTTGTTGAAAGTGATCGATAAGGAGGAATACGTCGCGACACCAGGCTATTTTGAGGGAAGGATCATGCAAAGGCTGTTGAATGATCGGCAGTGCTGTTTGTAGATGAGCGAGAGTGGGAAGCGGTGCTGTAAGCCCAGGTGGGCCGGACGGCGGAGACGGAGGCTTTGGCGTTGAGTTCTTTATCGTCGCTTGTCGTACGTTATGCTGTGTGTTTGGGTTACTGAAGGCCAACTCGGCGAAGCTCTGGCTGATTCCCGGTGGCGAAACCCGTCGCTGCGGAGAAGCGGGTATCGAGACCGGAAAAGAAGGCACTTGCTGAGCCCAAGGCGACCATTCTGAGCCCTGTGGTGGAGGTAAAGGCGACATTCCGCGACGAGGTCCCCCAACTCCGGGCATTGCAAACCCTGGAGTATGATTTAAGGCTGACGATGACCTCCTGAAATCCTGAGGCTGATAGAACTGTTCGTCGAGTGTCCTCGCCATCTATGACCGTTCCGTCAGCAAGAAAAGTTGTGTTGAGCAGCCAACGAAACACATACATTTTCTGGTATCGATGGGTCCAGGCGATGTGGTCTTGGTGCAGCGATCGGACGATCAAAATGTGGTGGAGACTCGTATTGACTGGGAGTGTTATACCGCTCTTCCTGGATTCTTATACTTGGAGGCAAAGGCGGAACTGGAGGTGGAAGAGAATCTGGGCGCGACAGTTCTTGAGGTCGTGGCGGAAGTGGAGGCAGTGATGCCATTGGAGTGAAGCCAAAAAGTATTGGGCTTGTCCGAAAAGTAAACCTTTTAATAGCTCAGCGCTAAGCATAGCTTGCGTTTGTTTATTAATAAGATCAAAACCATGTCACCGCCCTGTTCACGTAACATGACAACTCAACAGCTTCATGATTGTTTGGCTTGCAAGGAGACCAAGGGCAGTAGGTTTATTTACTCATAAAGCGCTGGTAACATTCGACAAGACATCTCAAACTCCAGTTTGCCTAGCAACATCACCGCTCATCCAGAATTGACATCGTTCCATCTCTGCAGCTGTTATACCTTGCATCACAGACCCAGTCATGACATTTCCTCCTCGGTTAAGCTGCAGACGAGACCGAGTATCCGCACCAATCCCATTAGAAAATGCCGTCCATAGAGGTGAAGTCACCTTTTTCGACGTAGAGGGATTTCCACTCGCAGCGAAAGAAGTCCAGTATGCGATAGCCTCAGCCGATAACACTGCCTCGCTCTAATGATAGTGTTCAGAACAAGCCCAACACTCGACCGAAGAATCTACCCACTGTATTAAACGGAGTAAAAGAGTTTCCCGCATTTGCGAACGTGCTAGATGACGTAAGGGTCACGAGCAGAATCAAAAATATCGCTTGCAATGCTTACTTTGTACCTATAAGTCGGCTAATATTATTGTTTTATTTTACAATCACGAAGGGAGACTTACCATCAAATAAATAATATATATCTGATGTGTGCATCGCACCCAGATAAGGATTCGCGTTGTAAAGGACAGTGTCGGGCGCGTTCCAGCTTCAAATAAAATCAGCCTTTTAAAATGACAAAGACAAACTTGAAGGAATTACCTGAAAGCAAAGACATTTTTAACTCCATTCCCCAGCGACTTCTCCGCAAAGTACCAGTCCCTGGACGAATGAATGTTAACGAGTATGAACACACCAATAAGTCAACAGCTTACATGCAAGTAAAGATGATATCTCCTGCTATAGCCGCTGCACGATCGTATTCAGTAGAGAACGTACTATTTGGCGTTCCAGGAGCTGGATATAGCGTAAGAGCTTTTGTTATCGTATCGTTGGACTGAATAAATTATTAGTATGAATAAACAACTTATTTGGGGGATACATACAGCTCCAGGCCACCTCGAAAATACGATTCTCCGGGTATCATCTACAGTATTGAACTGCGCTGGCTTCCCCCCTGCAAAAGTTCGACCATCCCCCGTGCAATGACCTCCTGTGAATTCGACGGGACTGAATTTGCCTGCGGCGATAAGCTGCGAGGGGAGGTCTGGAAGAAACCCGCCTGGACCTTCAATTATTGGGGCAAATGCACCGTTTGGAGTGCGATTCATAGCACTTATCAGGGCACCTGGTAGAAATGAGCGTCAAGTTCTCGATCTGTTGGGTTGTCTTTACCAATTGAAGCCTTCCTTAGGCACGACATTGTATTTGTATTCGATACGGGGCAGCCAGCGAATAACGCCGCATTATCTGCCAGGTTAAAGGTTTGAATCAGATTTAGACCAATCGTTTATATGTAATGAACCCACTGGCATTAACCTCAACCTGGCTTTCATTAGCCGTTGGGCCATACCCAATTGACTGGGCAATAGCTCGTTTAAACGGAGCTCCTTTGGAGCCTGTAAAGCTTCAGTCACAATTTGATTACAGGCAACCACTAGAACACGACTAACCGCCATACGCAACAACTTGCATGATCACACTTGCACCCCCCGCACTTTCTCCAGAAATCGAAACATTCTCCGGGTCACCTCCGAACTTGGAAATATATCGCTGTACCCACTCAAGGCCCGCGCGTTGGTCGAGGAGCCCAGCATTCAACGCTCCATCTGCGGCTACTTGAGGGCCTCCAAGGAACCCAAGGAGACCTAAGCGGTATGTGATCGAGACGCCTATAATACCACCGGGATGTTGAGAAACCCAATCGTCCATAGGAAACCCTTGAGGAGTCTAAACAATTACTCCTTTAGATAAGAGCCCTAGTCAATGATATTAGACATACGCCATAGTAGAAACCACCGCCCTAATGGATGCACTTTCAGAAGAAAATCAGCTTGCTAAGAGAAGGCACGTACGTGTATATATACAACAACAGGGAGCTTAGAAGATTCAGTGGCATTCGTCGGTTTCCATACATTCAATGTTAGACAATCTAAAAAAAATTAGTCTCTATACGTGTAGAATGTTTAAAGACCATTCACCTTCAGATCCTATCCCTACAACTGCAGGCCTTTGGATACATGGCGGGCCCCAGTTCCTTGCGTCTGTGACTTCCTGCGCTACTCCGTGTTCGTTGAGGTTCTGAGGAGCCCGAAAACGAAGGTTTCCAAGAGGCGGTTGAGCGTAAGGAATATTCCCAAAGAAAGTCACAGGACTATTGGAAACACCAGCTGGAGAAGTTGTATTCCCCGCAAAAGCTGCGTATCCAACATCGACCACAGGTCCCAAGTCTGATGTGAGGGAAGCAATAGCTGTATGGGCACAGCATACCGCTAAGCCAACGAGTGCCAGAAAAACCATGATGCAGGCGTAAATCAAATAAAGGGAGATGAAATTACACTGTGATTTATAGCTACGCGCTGATCCACAAGCATTTGTGGGTGAAGTGATCACAGGGCAATACTGCCACCTCATCCGGCCCGTCGTTCGTCACAATTTTGGAGTCTGTCGCTCCGATGAAATACTTAAGGATCGACTGAGGCCATAGAGCGCAACTTCTCGTCAGACCTACTGGGTCCTCGAAGTTTAGGTGCGACTCTCAATGACAGAATCATGCCATGCCGTACGGCTAACAGAAGAAGTGAAGCTATAAAGAATGTGGCAGAGACAATGAAGGAATCCCCGGGCCCTTAAAGTTAAGCATTGGGATGCTCGCAGGCAAGACCAAGTTTAAAAACACCAGCAAAACTTACATTCGGCACTATCCGGAACGACGACGGCAATTGCCACTGATTGGCCTTTCTGTCCGCCATCGCGCAAGATTCTGTATTTCCAAACGGACAGACTACAGTGCTCTGAGTTTTAGATACAATTCGGGCTTCCACAAAATACGAGGAGTGTGTTGCGGTCATGGGGGCAACTCTTAAACTATTTTGCCTTCTCAGGAGTCAGACGGACCGGATTGTGGCTGAACCACTGTTCAGAGAGTCAGAGACAAAGGTAAAACCCGAGCGTCTCAATATTCATATCGAGACTTTTATTTGGCAATTTTTAGACTTCTTAATTGCCTGGCGTAGCCCATATAGCCGGGGTCTAATATTTGGATGAGTTTTGAATCAACTTAGCATCTAGGGACAAAGGCGTAACTCGAGCGTCTCGCTATTCAACCCCAAACCACGATTTTCATTTATCGAACCCTTGTATGCGGCACTTTTTTAGACTTACAGACTGCCCGACGCAGTCCATATAGCCAAGGTCTAAATAATCAACCCAGAGGATACCATAATTACTTGACAAATAAAAGTATATAGGATTTAACTACTACTCGTGGTATCAGTAATTGCAGCGGAATAAGCAGCCCCAATGCCCAGGGTATTTTGGATGGTATTCTAGTAACATTCGAAATGATCAGACGCACTGTGAAATCAAATCAAATTCCACTCTCACCGGTAAAGCTGAATTCACTGCAGCCTCAAATTGTGAGTTACTTGTGCCAAGCCTTACCAAAGCTGCATTGACAAGACCGAAAGTATCGATTGGGGTCGTAGCAAGTGAGTTAATAAAGTCTGGCGCAACAATGGTTTGCAAGGCTGATGAAATCGTTGCATCATATCCATCAAGTACACTGTCTAAAAGGCCAAGCCCATCGGACCTGACAATCGGCAAGGCAAGTGCCTGAACACAGGTTGAATCTCTTGAATTAGATAGTAGTTGATGGAGACTCACGGTTAAATCCCCTGAGCATTGGTCGAGGGCAGAACTTAGAGTGGATGCGGCATCGGTTAGGGTCTGGGAGAAGGTCAGCTATCAGATGGGATGGACTGGAAGGAACGTAGACCAACCAAGACGTCTACAAAGTCCCCAGAACTTGCTGTGACGGCGCTCACGGCACTAGCAAAACTCTGTGCCGCAGTGTTTGCTGCCGTGATACTTGTCTGAACTTGAGCGACGGTTGATGCTAAAACTCCAACAGCAGATGAGGCGAAGATAAAAAGAAAATTTGAGTACTTCATTGATGAAATGGGATGTGTGAGGATGTGGCAGTCAACGGGCACTTTTCAGGGTTTATAACTTGTCACTTGCAAGATCTTGAAATAGCTCCGCATAAGATCCTGGAATAGTTAGTGCGCAATTATGGAGATGAACAAAGTTATGTCGCGAATCGAACAAGGCACTGATGACTCATAAATTCCGTTGTGTCGTAGTGTCCACATGAAGCCGCAGACCTAGCTTGTTGATGGGAAGGACTAGGTGTTAAATGTACCGCTAAAGGGTACATTTCGGCATCTCTTTGGGTTCCTTTCCCTACATGTGCGACTTTGGCGCTTGTCTTTGGTCGAAAGTTCCCTTCGTCTGCGGCTTCTATCTCAGTTTCTGGTGCCTGATCCGATATTCATGATTCATCGATAGAAGCATGGCTAGGTTTGTTCCCATGTCTTATGTATTTGTCGCTATCTTTTCTGTGACATTGTCCACGATAATAGACCAGATAGAGCTGTAGCAGGACATGGTGCAGGTAATCGATACGGGGTGTCGAAGCAAGTGATAGCTCCAGCGATACCGCGTTAAGTGAGCCGCACTTCCAGCGATAACTGCCCAGAACCCGCAACGCAAGAAGCTCAGAGTCAACAACGAATCAATGATCATGCATTATTATGGTTGTACTTTGCATATGTATGTACTTGAGTAGAAGTAGTCTAGAGTACATGTGATCGCATACAATTGATAGTAAGTTACCACAATCATGATGCTTGATGCCAACAGTCATGATGCATGATGAGCGGACTCACGCAGACTCTTCGACATATTGGTAAATATCCCTCACGTACTGATGTTTGTTAAATCATAACCACCCTACCTCCCATACTTTCCTTGTTGACTATAGTCAACTGGCTGATGCGTCTAGTCATCGAAACATCATATAAGTTCAGCCTCTGCATAATGGATCGCATTCATGCCAGCCACGACAGATATTCTTAGCTGTTTCGTTCTTTTGGGTAACCCAATTTTTTCTTCTACCTTGAGATAATTATAATCTGGGAGCGACACCTCAAACTCTCAAGATCTCATAGCATAATTGTCGGCAATTTACTGTTGCGGTTAGTATCCTGTATAGAACTAAGAAATCTATAAAGACAGTAGACTCAGTGTTTGTATGGAAAACGACTGGGGTAGCTGATGCTCTGAGCATCCTATCTATCTACGAGGCTCTAGCTAATGGAGTAAAGTAAATAAATATATTCCTATGTAAGTAGATAGATAAAACTGGAAGAAATGAATGGAGTAAGGCAATAGACATCGCCCTGTAGGTATATATAGGTGAAACGAAAGGAAAGTAGAGCCTCGAGAGGCTGTAATAGAAACGGGGTACACAAGGGCGGTGGAACGAGAGATGGCGTGGTGCGCGCGCATGAGCGTTGCGGCAGTGTGAGCGTGCGCCGCGGGCTTGTCTCGGGTTTGTCATTCCAACATCCTTTTGATGGCACCCCCTCAAATTTCCTATTTCAAGTTAATAGACATTGGCTTAGCTAGGATCGTGCCCTCAACGCTGGCGCCTCTTTTTGTGCGCATCGACTCTTAGTCTTGAACATTCCTATTATTTTTAGAATCTTTCCGTCATATTATTTATTTCAACCTTTACTATTCCAATAACAAGAATCAAACTAAATATTATGTTACAAACTTTGTCTTACACGCCGGGGAGCTGACAAGGAGAGTTCAGCTGTGCAAGGAAGGCCGTATGTCATTTATAAGTTGTGCATGTAAACAAACCGGATAGCAAAGTGGTTAGATGGAACAGAAATAGATGCTAATATGGTCGAAGGTCAAGGAGTAGGTTGTACAGAAGACCTAAACTTGCCTAGCAACTCTCGACAAAATTCTCACCTTTGAGATTTTTCGGCCACAAAGTCGAAGCGCCCATATTCCATCCACAACAATAATGATGCCAAGACTGACAACAAGACTTCCTCCACTGGACGAGGAAATATGTGAATTAAAATGAGAGAAACTGGCATTGGATACATACAAGACCCATTTTTGGTACGTCCAAGCAGTATCAGGGGTTATTCCAATTCTAGGGAGGGCGATTGCCCATGGGAGAGCGTAGAATATATTCGAGATTAATGATTGATAGAGGTACCTGTTATAGAGTCGATAAATGGATCAAGGGGCAGTAAATTAGCAGTTACCACTGGGTTTGGGTTGCAAGCAAGATAGTTGCGAGCTGCGTTGACACGCCATAAGCGATGTAGCACCAATCAATGCTTCTCCACATCATAGCTGTAATTTCGGCAACTTCATCCGAATTCGAAAGGTAACGTGCAAATGGACCCGCCCCGCGGATGGAGAGTGCAATGCACATGGGTACTTCAACTAGTAAAACAATAAAGACAGACCGAAGCGCAGGTGCAGCAATAACTTGAAAAATACGTTAACCCAAGAACGGAGTTAGATAGTGCGCATAATAAACACATCTTATGTCTGTCCACGAAGCATATGAAGACAAGTTTGGTTTGGACCTTTGATAGATACCCCAACGGTGCCCCACAAATGCACTTGAGGTGGCTTCTAACGCATTTACGGGGACCATGATGAGACCCCACCGAATCGTATTGAACACACCCCAGGCTGTTGCGTAAGCTTGTCCCATAGAGACAACACCGTGGACCTGCCACAGACTACGGACATCATTTTAAGCAATGAAAATTGAGGTATTGTCGCTTACTATATTGCATTTCTGATTGCGCTCTCTGTAAATGTCCACCTGCCTGGTAAGAAGAGCTCCTTTAGAGAGCAGTAAGAGAACCACTTGAGACGACTTGTGTCCATATGGGCCGTGGCTTTTCGCGAAAGGTAAATAAAGTAAAGTAGACCGACCGCCGCACCAGTAAGGCTGAACGAGAACATCAATGGTAAACATTAACACGACAAAAAAGAAGCGCACTCGCAGACGAGTTTAATGGTAGCGGCCGTGTGAATACTAGGCGTGAAACCCTTAACATGTATAGTGGAGATCAAGGCAAGCTCGAGAAAGATCTGTATAACCGTTTGCACAGATGACATCAAGAGTGGGACACTAGAAGAAGAATTAATGTGATTCATGAAGAGTTTATAGATGGGATGACCAACTCTGGCTTATCTAGGGCTCGTGTACCTAGACTGACAGCTGTGTTGAGAGTACTTGCAAGTGAATCAAAAGCGAGGATGCGAATGTATTTGACAGACGTTGCGCGAACCTCCCCAGGAACAAATGCTCCGACAAAACCAGGGGCAGCAAAAAGGAAAATGACGGAGAGAAGGAAGCCAAGGAAGGTTTGGATAGATATAAGGGTGTATGTCATGGACAGACGGTGTAAAAACTCCCCGGCTGTGTCTTTCGTAGTATCTCCGCTTCCAATTGTCGACCTTTAGAATTTCAATGATTTTAGAGGCGACAATTAAAAAATATCAACTCGTACCAAGCCGCTCTGGGTAATCCTTCGTTAAGAACTTCAATAATGCATGAAAAATCTAATAGAGAATTAATTGCAACATTGACAGAAGATTTTAAATTACTTACACGTAAAGGCATCGGTCGTGGAAACCAGTGACGAATCAATATTCGCGATCCACATCTTTGAGAGTGTAGCATAGACAGCTGGGATGAGGAATGCGAACAGATTGAAGACAAGGGCGCCATGGTAGCTGCGGTAAGTTTGAAATTCATTTTTTACAGTAAATTGAAAGGTGATAAAATTACCTAGCACGAAATTTGATCAAGCCATAGGTCGGATGATCAGTGCTGACCTTGCTTGTCGTTGATTTTCGGTCTCCATCTTCATCATGGTTGATTGAAGAACCAAGGCCTTGATGATTGTGGGTAAGGATATCCATTTTAGCGCCAGAGAGTGCGTCTGGATCTGCCGAAGGCAAGGGAGAATACAAAGAATGGCTCATTGCATCAACTTTACATACTTCTGGCTACCAGTCAAGGGAATTTCAAACCCCGCGACACCTGAACACACAAAGCACGTGATGTTTAAAATTGATATCGGCAATTACCGATCTATTAAGACAACTCTACAACAGTAACCTCGATAACTAGACGAAATTCGCAGGAAGCACGAATAAAAGTAGCACATCACATTCTGTGCGGAAGCAATAGTAATCTCACCTAGTGAAACAGTTAGCCTCGGACCAACCTCAGACGACTGTTTTTGTCGTCCACCATCGTTGTCCTAGAGCGTTATTTGTGAAGAAGCATTGAGCCGTTACATACATTCGTGGCGCCGTTTTAGCACGCGAGTTCCAGTATATTTAATGTCATACTTTTTGGTTGTATGGCTTATCCAAATAGGAGCACGATAAACTTGTGTGATTTTCAAATGTCTTTGGCAGATACGCTGATAGTCGCATTCGGAGAAATCATACAGGCAAAAAACAGATATATAATTTACTGTACACGAAATTCTTTAGAAATATTCCAAAGGGGATTCTGGTAGCGGGTTGGGGCACTCAATAGCGGCGCAGCTACAAAGGCTCTAGCATGGCTACCGCTTTAACCTGGACTTTCTCCACAATTGACTGAACTTGAGCATGAAATTGATCTTTCGACATTGCCTTGAACATTGAAAGCACATTATCGGTGGGTGGGGGGATTGACGAAGTGTCAATTCCACTTGCATACTACCAGAATACAAAATGGATCAGATTCTGACGCTAATTATGTTAACTGGACCAAATCTGAAGACTTACATTGTTGAGTGCCGGAATCATCTGTTCGTACAAGCAAGGAACTCGCTCGATACTACTCCAAAAAAGCTGTGGAATCTAGTTATGCAGTTCAGTCAACTTCAGAGTTGAATGTACAAGGGAGCTGCACTTACAACAATTGGGCCATTTTCAATATTAATTGTCTGATTTAAGTAATCGATGCTAGCTTCACAGTCGCTGACAATACCATCCCATATATTGTTGAAAGCACCGAGACTATTGATCATGGAAGGAATGGTTACATTTTGGATAGTGATCAATGTACTGTTGGCTTGGGCAATGGTTTGCAACTGGGTTTGTAGCTGCTGCACCTCAGTTTTATCACTGGCAAGATCATTGGCATCTTCTGAAAATTTTAGCGAGGCATTAGTTGTCAATATTTTTTTTTCTGAATTGAGGTGACATACTGATTCTCTCCGCAATCAAAACAGCAAGCGCTGCGATTTCACCTCCTACAGCGGCAACACCAGCTCCCTTTCCCCAAAAATTATTAGAACAAGCAAAATAAAGGGCAAATCTTGTTGATTCTTACTACGGCTAGACATGAAATCTCAGGCAAGATGGCCATTAAGATCCCCTCGCCAAGCAAAGTAAGGCCTAATAGAGCACCGACGCCAGCAATGAGGCCGTCGAATCTTTTTTTACCTGTTGATTTAAATAAGTTACAACATAGAAATACAGACTTACAATTCAATCTGTTTCTTCAGTGTAGCTATATCGTGGTTGAGATCATCAATCATAATGTTATCCTGATTCTCCGTTTGGGAAGCAAAGTTGGTGAAACTCTCGGCAAATGTTGCCAAGTTATTCTGAAGGTCGGTGAAGCTTTGCGCAGTAGCCTCGGCCTTGTTCTGCATCAGCAAACCCGGATTTTCGGCCATAGCGGCCCGTAGCGGCTCCTGCCAAACACATACTTTCCCATAGCATCTCGGCTAACTTCCATAGCAACCCATAGTGCCGGAGCGCTTGTGAGCGCTGTATAGTGCTGGCGTAGGTCTCCCGAGCACCCCATAGTGCTGGCGTGGGTCTCCCAAGTATATTGGCAGGTGTTGAAAATTCATTAGAGTGCTCTTGAGGTGGTCGAACTATTTACTCTCCAGGACTGTTATTTTATATTTAATGTAGCTGATGATAGTAATAGGCAATATAATATCAAGTTGCTACGGACTCAGAGGTGTCATGAAGTGCGTAAAACAGTTCCTTTGTAAAATACTTGTCCAGCCAAAATTCAGCAGCATAGACTCGACTATTCTCCTTTTTCAGGCGGCGGTTTGCTTCCTTGCCGAATCGTGGTGTAAGTTCAACGAGGGCCCGAACCTGTTTAAGAGGAATAACATCTCCTAGGGGCGTTCCATCTGCTCGCTTGGCACGTTTTAAAGCAAATAGGCCCGAAAATGGATCAGGGTGCCGCCCTTTCGGCTGATTTGAGCCTGAGATAGAAGGGGCTTGCGGGATAATGTCGAAGCGCTGCACATATGCAAAAAATTGCTGCAAGTTTTGAGGAAGCTGTGATCCAGCCGGTGGAACAATGCGAAAAACGGCGTGAAGCTCAGCAACTTCATGCCCTGGATATGAACGACATTAGTTATAACATAGTATAATATAAGTACGGATGCCGACAAACCATCCATTCCCGAGGTGGGCCATATTTTACCATTGTCAGTATTGTATATGATAGAATCATAGCGCCCAAGTGACCATTCAGATTTAGGACTTGAGACATTGACCGTAACAGCCGGGAGAATTTCGTGAGGGTGGTGGAATGCTTTAGACTGTATACGAATATGATCCCAAACTTCAAGATGTGAAAACGGAAGCGTGCATCCAGCCTGAGCTAATCGCCTTCCACCAACAGTGATAGGCACGTTCCAGTCTTGAAAGCTGCGATTGACCAAGTCTGACAGCGCTGGGCGAAGATCAGTGAGTGTGAATTTTTGGGCAACTTCATCTACACCCAATCGCTTGCAGCTTGGATCTCGTGTTAAGTGGATAGCTGTATTTATGGTGGCCATGGTACGATATGGTGTTGGAGCCTTAGGAAACTTTCCGAGCTGGAGTTGAGATGCAAGAGTAAAGTAGTCAACTATGGGACGGAGCTCCTTTCCAAAGAATGAGTTGGTTTTGGAACTGATGTGAGATAATAATGCTGATGTAGTGTGGGCAACATCATGTACGGCTTCCCCATGAGCAGTTGGCGTGCCGAAATCAATTTTGGCACTCTGCATGGCAGTGGCAAGGCTAAAGCGGCGACATTTGTCCATTCGGTCCAAAGTTCGGCAGATCTGTGGTTCGTAATTTTGGTTGTTACCTGCACGGGCTGGATTCTTGATTTCAGTAATGTGGGCATGCTCCGTTACATCGGCGGACCATTGAATGGCAACTCCATTGTCACGAAGGTTCGGAACTACGCTCTGGAAAAATTCGAGCTTCGGAATAAACCAGTTAGTGATTTTTTTATTTTTTTTGCCAGTCCGAGCACCTGCTGCAATAATTGCATGCTTATACTCATGAAAAAGATCGAGAGCAGCTTCAATTTTACTGCATACATCTTCATCAATTTCACGTGACTGAGCCAGGTAGCGGAAATCCATGAGAGATCGGATTGCAATGAGAAACTCTCTGGGTACAGCGCCCGCGATCAGAGGCACTATGTATCGTTGAATATCTCGATGGTCTCTCCCGGTAACTTGTTTCAAAGATGAAATACCTTCCTTGAAGTGCCGAAAACCTGTATGAGAATGAAGAATTGAGAATCGAAAATCGATTTCCGCACGCCCAACAGTACGAATGCACCACTTTGCGTCATGGTCCCAGAATGCTCTATGCCAATGGTGTAAAGGCTCTACGTTGAGAAAGCGAGATGGGCACGAAAGTGGCCAGTCTCGCCAAAATGGGCGATGAACACCATTGGTTCGAAACTGCTCTAAACCTTCCTTTACATACTTTTTAAAGTCCCTCCAAGGGTGGAACTGAGCCTCAAGCTTTTGGAGATTGCCAAGAGTAACCAGTGCTGTCCGCGGCTCATGCCGAAAGTTATCACCAAACTCCTTATAAGAAGCCATGGTGACCGATGATGTTTTCATGGCGACGCCCGCGAGTAGCGCTGACTCAGGCGTATCAACGATATATCCTGCGAGGGGAGTGAAGCAAAATCGGCGACTCCCTAGAGGGTCTGACATCATAATTCCGATTCGGGCAGCTGTTTTTAGTGGTTCAAGCACAAAGTCGAGACATTGATGGATAAGCCTGCTTTCGAGGACACCACGAAGTTTGGAGTCAGAATAAATAAATTTGGGTATTGGAAGTAAGGCTAGAAGTAAAAAGGCATGATTTGAGGCCTTTACTCGAAAATCCATATCGAGGTTTGCTAGACTGATCAACAGTGGATGCGCCATTCGATTGCCAGTCATAGCAGAGATGTTTGTTTTATCTGATGATAGAATGGTTCCCAATACTGTAGCTCCCTCTGGAATTTTCTCCTGCTTAAAATGAGTAACGATTTACGAGCAAAGCCAAGGAGCGCACCTGCATGGCCCAGGCCGCATCACCTGATAACCATTCAGTATAAACCCGGGTAATCTTTTCTGCTGTTCGAAATAGTCTGAATGGTGTGAAATGAAGAAAATCTTCAATAAGCGGACTAGACAAAAGACCTTCGAGACACTCAATCGGATCCCTGTAGTAAAACACAATAGGGCGTTTTGTTGGGTAGACTGTTGCCATTCGTTTACCTTTCCAAGCTGGTCCAGAAGGGAGGCTCTCTGCTCTACTTCGTAGATCTTTGGCTGTCGAAAATGATAAGCCAATATTTTCGATCTGGGGGTGCAAGATGTGGTTTAGTTTGGGCCTTTTAGTGGTTATAGCAAGTACGTACCAGGCGCAGTTTCAAAAAGCTGTCAATCTTCGCCATACTGAGCCCAGATTGTAATAGGAAAAAGGCTAACTCCCACTCATGTTGAGAAGCAAATGGATAGTATGGGTGCTCAGTGCGATGATCGTGATTGCGGTCAGCATTGAACCCATCCATAAAAGTTTGGCCTGTACCATATACCGCAGCAGCACCTTGAAAGAGTTCTTTAACGAAGCTGGGCTGATTACTACTCAAGCCTGTTGGGAGTTCTTCGGGATCGTCCTGGTTACTCCATCCTATATCATCCACCGAATCCGCAAGAAACCGACTAGACGTATCCTCTAAAGCAGCTTCGAATGTTTCAGCTATTGGAGGCGTTGGTTTTGGAACGGTTTGGCGGTTGTGCCGAAGAGATTGAGCGATCTGAAGTTCTTTGCGAGAAATATGGCAAAAAGATCTAGGATTATTCATGTGCCGCAATACTCCTTGCTGCGTTTTGCATTTCTTTCGACAATGAACACATCGATAGACAGCTGGTTCACTCATCGGCAGTTACAAGTTCAAGTTGAAATTAGAGACGAAGCTATGATTGGTGACACGTGATATATCAATCGTTGTTGATCAACTTGAACTTGATGTCACACTCAGCAATCTTCCAGAGGTCTAACGGTAAACCTTCTGTGTATAACGTTGGTGGCCCGATTCCTTTATTAACAAGCCTGATCCTGCCTTCCATGCCTTGGTAATTTGGTAGCCTTGCGCGCTTGCTCCTCTTCAGGTCCTTGTCGTTCTTTTCAAGTTCTTGCTCCAATAAGTTATCTCTGCACTCTATGTCCTCCCTGGTGCGTCATCCAGGGGAAGCTGGGCGTGGAGAGTGGATACCCGTGCAAGTCTGGCGATGGCAGGAGGATATCGTTCTTGTTGAAGACCGATGGTGTTATTGGCCTCATGTACAGGACTAGACTCTGCGTCATCCCAGGGCGTAGACTTTGCGTCTGCCCTCTACAAGTGGCCCCGGTTATTCATTTAAACATTCCAGAAGAACTCATGGTAAGTCTCGTTTTTTGGTGTCAATATGTTGTTCTGGCGAGCATGTCCGTTTTTCTGTCTTGCTTTCATTCCAGCTCTCCTCTTTATATTTATTGTGTTTTTTCTGCCATCATAACTGACCAATTTATTAACAGCTCGGGCTGCCTTTGTCTAGGGAGCAACATATCTCTCAATTTGCAAGTACCAGCCTTCGGCTTACTTTTATTTGGCATTTTATCTCACCCACAGTTCCTACCACCTCGACTTCGCATATTCTCAGGACCCAACTCCTCAAGAATGTAATCAGCAGTCCCTGTATGAGAAAAGCCGTTTATTAGCTGCGATCGATCTGTATCAATGGATGCAGCAGCCCCATTTGCTATCAGACCCCTCATAACACGATACAAGGGTCGTCGCCGCCACGTTCGTCGACAACTGGACAAAGGATTGCCTTTCTCAGCTGGCTCAAACCCGTACTGTCGGGGTTGGCTCGCCCGCAAGTGCCACATCAGGCATGGATTTGAGCGAATTTACAACTTTGGGAGATTTTACGGTATGTATCTTTTTAATTTCTTATGGTGCTTCATACATGCTCCTACCCACGCTTATTCGTTTCATTTTTTAATTAGGTCCTTCCTCCTCGTCCGCCATGTTGTCACCCACATCTCACTCCTTCTATAATGCCTTATTTCCACAGTTGTACGGGTCGTTGCCGTACGACAACTTCTGGTCACCCCAGAATCAGTCCCTCTCTCAAATTACTCGATCTGTCTTCTCAGCGAACTCTCAGCAGCAGCAGCAACCGTTGCAAATCCAATGGCAGCAGCAGTCTCATTAGCAACACACCTCTGCCCTTCAGCCTATGAATATCGAGTATGTCGATAACCAACCCCACTCTATATTATGTGCTTAGCATGCCCCTAGCCCCAGTCTTACCACTGTCAACGCTCCATCCTCAAACGGCTTGCCACAGCCACTTTCTCCACTTTCATCAAATTTCTCTTCGCAATCTTCACTACAACCCACATAATCTTGAACGCAATATCCATATACTTAACATATACAGCCTTTCAATAATTGGCAACAACCCCAGCCTGCGTCACAAGGGACGCTCTCACCCCAAGCTCTACACTCTCTGACCAGTTCGATGATCGTACAAACATCGCATTTTTTTTCACCCACGGTTCCTACCGCCTCGACTTCACATATCCCACAGGGCCCAACTCCTCAAGAACGTAATCGGCAGGCCTCGTTAGGGCCATTGCTACTGTCATTGGCTTTCACCGGAGCTCAAGCGGTTGCTACGCCTATGGGTCGAATATCCGATTATGGTTCCCAGGATGTTGAAGCAAGTGTTCGTCAGGAGATACTGGCTAAGATTAGAGATGGTGCAGGAAACCATTATTTCAGGGCTTGGTCGGAAAATAGTGCTGCAGTGGATATAACTTGCGAGTGGCCAAAGGCAGCTTATAATGGCGAGAATGACTCGGCCTTGGTTGCGACGATAATGCCGTTACTACATGTAAGTAGCGTCGCGATTTCTAGAATCGAGTTGTTTGTCTAATCCATTAGTTAGAACATCGATAGACCACCATTAACAGTCAAAAAAAATCCGCCTATGCCCGACGCTGCAATTTGTTTCCACATACCGCTCGCATTGAGCGAAATTTTACGAGCCCAATATATTTCACCGACTTGCCTGTTTGGACAAATCAGCATATTAAGGATATGGCTTCAAACGTGGAACCGATGGCGGCAACTGATCGCTAAAGCCAGGAGAAGGGTCAAAGAACCTTGATAATAATATGTCTGAAGGTGGGTCATGTTGCTCCGTCATTTGAATATAATAATTTTATTCATATCGTAATTGCTGTCAGACTCCAAATTGAAGAAGCCGCTGAGCATGCTCATGTCCGGTTATTTCAGAAAAACAAGCAGGGCGATACAGATAGTCCACACACTCAAGAGTCCTCTACGTCAGAAAACCTTGAATCGCAGCATTCGCCACCACAAGCCGTTACTAGTACTGACGAAAACGCTTATCCGTCATCAATGTCGCGTCATCGACGCAGTTCTATGGGACGGTCAATGACAGGCAGCCAAGATATGGATCCTACAGCAGTGGCTGGTTCTACATTATCTCATCCCAATGAAGGTGATGGGGACGACGACGATGACGATGACTACGACGACGATATGGATGTTACAGACGTCATAAACGGGGACCTCTTGCGGAAACGGTCGTTGTCCCTCGGTATTCGCCAACCACTATCTCAAATATCCCTATTCCTTTTACATTTACACCTCAACCCAGCTTACCCGTCAAAAACCCTTCAGCCCGGGTTTCTCCCTCCAAGTCTAAAGGGAAGGCGACATTTTCTGCTGCTTTCGCGCCACCTGTGACAAGGCCATCTCCAAGAAAAAGTACGGTATCAGGGACTCCTCAGTCAACAAAAAGACCCCGGCCATTGTCAGACGATGGAAAC
>JASFDA010000127.1:0-25043 GCA_036936965.1 Cystoderma amianthinum
TGGCCGCCTACTGCTATCGAGAACCCAATTGAAGGCGCAAGTTGCCTTGAAGATGTTGCACCTTCTTTTCTGAACTTGACTGGATCCAATTATGAGACTCAAATTGAAACCCAAGACTCGCAATCATTTGATTATTCGGATGGTTCATCTATAGCACGCTTTCCAACGTTCCACTTCAACTTACATATTCTAACGCCTCTTTCTCTCATTGGAAGCCTGCCAAAGAAAGTATGTGTGCTCTTGGCAGTAATGGAGGTTGAAGGTCCAGATACGGTCAGGATGAAGAAGGGACCAGAAGCAGGCCAGGAAGTTTCAATTTTGAAAATGATTCTAGGAGATGAGTCGGGTACCCTATGCAAACTGACGGCTTGGAGGGGAGTTGCAGATGCATGGGGTGATTCAACTTCGGCTACTGGTGTCAGGCGAGGCGACGTAGTCCTCATTGAAAGTGAGCAATAACAAATGATTGTGTCGAGTATAACTTATATTGCAACTCCTAGATGTCATGGGCTCTTGCGATCCTTCTACATCAGCCGCCCTTTCAGCCTCCCCACATCTGAAGTCAAAGCTTACGATATGTTACCGCACAATGCCGTATACACCAGAGGATAATCGATTACGCCCTGACCTTAGACTGGGTAATAGCGATGCTAGCGTTCGCAAGGTTGGATTAGTCGCGTGTTGGTTTGAACAAATGGCAGGTCTGTAAACCGGAATACTCACCCTATATCTGCCGCTGTCCCATTATCGCTACAAGTAAGCTCGATACTTTAATTACAACGTTTTATTTGGTTGTTTGAATTCAAGGACTTAGAGATTGTAATATTTATGCTCGAGCTTTCCTCTCTGCTTCGTGGGATATACTTAGTGAACTGCTTAACTGATTTTGAATATGTTGAAGAGAGCCTTGATTCGACAGTGTGGATTCTAAAAGTAAGCAGAAGACTTCCGCTTCCCAACTAGTTTGATTAATGTTCACATAGGTGGCTTCGGGCACTTTTATAATGTTCTTCCCCGGATAATACGGGACAAAAATGTTATTTCATGACCCCATGACTGAATGCAATTGAGTAATCTGGGGAATATCAAGTATGCGAATCTCAGGAATTTTTTAAACAGTCGGTATCAAGATTAGAACCTGAACGTTTTCTGGGTGGTGATTTCAAAAAGTTTCTCTGACTCCTTTGCACATAGATGAACGAGAACTCCCCCCTAGTCCCACCCGAAAAACGGTGTCCCAACCCGCATGTTATGCATTGACACTAGCATGATTCCTCTCTGGGATCGTGGTGTGGTTTGGTTAGTTTCCCGATGTGCTAACAAAAAATCATTTTGACATCGGCAAATTTCAGGCGTGTCGTGTGTAATTATTCATTTTCAGGACAATTCCTTAATCGAAAGTCTTGGAGAGCCCTGCCAATGCTACTGACCGCAACTTTACGTGTCCTAGGGACAGGGGACAATAACATAACATGTGGCGTCTCAAACTGGATTGACATATTCACAAATGGCGGTTCACCGGCAGAAGTATTATTACAGACTTTCAGCTCGCGCTCGACTGTTTCGAGTGAGTTATCCAATCAAATTCACTTGTCGTCATTGCTGCTTACAAGGCGGGAGGCTTCGGTCTCGCTGGACTAGAAAATGGCAACGAATGTTGTGAGATCAAATCCTTCTATTGTAAAACGTTTATCAACACCACTACTAGGATGCTTCATCTCTTTTAAATGCGGCTAGTTGTCGTATGATATGATGGTGGCCGTGCAGATTGGCCGCGGGTCATCGGCATTGTCCTTGTATCAAGACTTAGAAGCTGTTACTCTAGATTGTAATACTTGCGTTCCGCCTAAAGCCATCACAATTACCCTGTTGACCGCCACCAAGGGCTCTCATCCCACTTCACCACTACTCAGTCAATGCTACCAGACTGGATTTCGTTCTAAGTGTTTGTTGTCGTCTACTACATCATTATTCTTCACTGACGTTGACAGTTTTTAGACTTGCGCAGATTGCATTGGTTTCATTACGGATATGAATCAGGTACAAATGCCCTTGTGCCGAGTCTCGCGAACAGCTCTGCTATTTTGTCAAATGTGCCTGCTGTTGATGACTCCCCGACATTTGCTATCACTGCTGAAGCACCGGGATTTGGAGACTTTCGCGCGATGTTGAACAACTCATCCCGTGATTGGGTTTAATCCAAGTTCTAGCCGAGCCCCATCTTGCCTAATGACCCGGTTATTGGGCCTGCCTTCTTGGCGTCCGGTGATCCAAATAACTGAGCACTTTGCACAATCATTACCGCTAGTGACTGCGTCAGTCTTGTATTTTCTCTAAGTGTAGATTCCTATCCTCTTGCAAATGCTAGTTGTTGTTCTACTTAAATAGCTGCTTTAAATTTGAAGTATGTACATACACTCAACTCGAATATAGAAACGCGATATTCTTCATTACCCCAAGGCTGGAGCAAGGCCCTAACTTGAACTGAACTCCCTTCGGCATAAATTAAGGGAAGCATGTCGATGATTCTTTGATAAGAAGATCGCCCCAGTTACATAAAAAGTGTTTTCTATAAATCAAGTAAAAACGACAGTGTGATAGCATGTACAATGTAAGGAGCGACGCCCAAGATGGACGTTAAGTGGCAAGTTGAGAGACGGATATAATGAGATGCAAGTGATGTCGGTGATAATGGATAGAGTAAGAAATGAGGATAAAATGCTGATGAACAATATTGACGGGAAGAAAACTGTGAGAAATAAAATATATGCGATGCAATGAAGAAATAGAATGACCTAGACAATGAAATTGTATATACTTGCGTCTGAAATGAGCCGTGCGTGCGATGAATTTGGAAAATATGAAAACAATGTTCGATTGTGATTGCGATGTATTCCGGAATTGCTATTGCTGGATGCCAATGATCTGGAGTGCTGATAAGTGCTGGTGAAAATATGCGAACGACAATGATTGTGAGATTATTGGTTGGTGACCGGTGACTGAGGAGACTCCGAGCGAATAAGATATTTTGCAAGCGAGGTAAAAAAATTTGAGATAGGTCCAAGACGGGAAATTTCAGATTGGTGCAAGCCGAGAGCATGAGAGATGAGGCATTCAATAACCATAGTATGCGCGCTGGTAGATAGTCTCAGCATTTCAAGTACATGAGGGGTGAATGAAAGCTTCAAACCATCCTATCGCTGTGCCAAATTTCAAAATTTGCTTCAACTTCGAAACTGGTGACTCACAATAACCAAATAACTTTTGAACCCGTCTTGCATCCACGCAGCGTGACTATGTGTCCACGGATGCACTCATAGAGAAGAGCTCTCTGATCCTTATCAGCCTTCGTAGAAGACGTCAGATTCAGCTCGGACACAATATCAAACATAATTACTGTAGGCAGCACGCTCGCAATGAGTTGGCTCCCGGTGACCGAAAGCGCTAAATCAACGATCATTGCTCGACGAGCACTTTACAGAAAGTTAGCTTTATCAAACAAAAAATATTGCCATATGTACCCTTTGGCTGGTTCGCACATCCGCTTGACTACGTGGTCCAAGGTGTCCTTGCCTCCTTCCTTGAGGGCCTTCGTAACAGACTTCGAGCCTTGCTCGTTCGTGGCATACTCTAATAATCCGTCGAGTAAATGGTCCAACGTCATACGACGATGCTTCTCAGAACCGTGTTCTAGAACTAAAACGCGTACATTAGTTCAGGTAAATTTATTGGAGAAGCTGCCTACTATGTTGGATGCAGTACGATCCCCACTGACTTTTCGCAACTTCACTGAATACTCCGAGGCCTTGATTAAGCAGTTCGTCGACAATTCCATCTTTAGCTTCGGCTTCAAGGTTTTCGAAAGCATGTTGAACTACAAGAGATCCTGTTTCATGGCAGGCAAGCGATGCCCATTTGCCCTTTAACGATTTGTTAACGCTGTACAACCGTTTGAGTAAGACGTCATTTACAATATACTGTAATGACTTACAACGCGAAGATAGGAGGAGCAGGTGGAGTCCACGAGAGTTCCATAATCTGGGTGACATAAATCAGTCAATATATTCAAACAGATAATAGAAAAGTAAAAGGTACCTTGCTCCAGACATGGGAGGCATGTTTATTGACCAAAGTTTGAGCCGGATCTCCGTGTAGGAGCTCTGACACAATGAGCAGACGGATATCTTCTTCACAATCCAGAGCTTTTTGTAGTACATGACAACCATAACAATTAGTGGCAAGGTCGACGATACGTCCCCTGGTTCAATAGAGCCCAATTAGCCAGGATAAAGACGCATATACACAACCCACCTCATACATGAAACAATCTTCCGCCTTTCTTCAACTGTCGAGGCTGCCTCAAGGCATCGTTGGACTGCCCAGTTCCCAAACCTGTAGAGGGATAAGGAAGCATCACACATACATGTGATAAACTATACCTGTGCGCCATCATCTCAAAACCACGGGCACAAATTGCGTCAACGATCTTGGCTCGTTCTTCAAGATCGGCAACCTTTAGTTTCTGCTGAAGAAAGATCGAGGCTTGTTGATCTGATGACTTGATAATGCGGGCGACGAAGACATGGTACGGGGGCGAAGAAGAAGGGTGTAACAGAGAAAGAAAGTTGATGGGCTAAATATTATGCGCATTTATGAGTAAAATTCCTCTGAAAAATACATTGAGAATCACCTCATGCGATGCCTGAAACAGCTGGGAAGGAGATTGTTGCTGGAAAACAAAAGAGGACCTTAGAGGTTCTTCTGCTGTAAGGTTATATTCCATTTTTTCATTTACAACCCGCCAATCGGGATGGATCGATGACGGTTGCTGCAGCGGTTGAGTTAAGCGCCAGTCCATGGGAGGCGGTCTGGTGATCTCGCCGCGACGACGAAGCAGAGGGCTATAGGTCGTATGAGGATTCGAATTAGAAGTTGGGGTAAAGTAGTGTGTTTGAGCAGTGGCAGTTGCCAAAGTGGGGGTAGGTGGTTCGGAAAATGGTTCGAAATAGGGGAACGGAGAAGTCATAGCATGAGTCATCTGGGTATGCGGCGGTCCAGTACGAAAGGAAGGCAAGTGAGGTTCTAGATGGTCTTGCTTTCTGCCGGGAGAATTTGGTTCGAAAAGCAGAGACGACTGGTTGAGGTAAGGGTGGGGTGGACCAACTTCGTAAGATGTATTTAGTTTTAAATCAAATGAGCGTGGAGGTGAAAGATCGGTGGGCGTCAAAAGTGCTGAAGAAACGGATGCTGGAGAAAAATCAGGAGAGCTGGGTGAGGTCTCCAGATTCAAGTTGAGCACGTTCTTGTTAACGTTAGCAAAAGGGGCGGGCGAATTGAGATTGAGAGTTCGAAGAAGCTGTTCAACGTGCTGTTAAAAATGGGTGAGAGATAGAAACAAAAGCTAGGCAAAGAAAACAAACAGAATTGTCGTCGTAGTCTGGGCTGTTCATTTTTCTACCATCTCCGATTGCACCGATATGACGAGATGCTGGTCCGAAGACATCCTCGCGGCTTACGATGGGCATATTCGTAGAATTACGATTGTCATGGTAATTTTGCATCTCAAAATCTCTTTCTGCAACACGAGAGAAAGAATCGAGCGCTTTTGGCCAAGTAACACCAGAGGGTTGAGGCTGAGGTGCCCAGATGGACGCCGAAATACCTGAAGGCTCTCTTGAACGGGGAGGACTAGTGTCATGAAAAGAGTTATATTGTTGAGAGTTATCAGCAGGATAGACCATAGAGGAAGAGATGGAATGGAAGATTGTGGTGGTCAAGAACAAAGGGTGACGACTAGGACAGTAGAATTTTTATAGGCAACGGCGGGTGGCATCTTCTGTGGATTTCTGCTCATCATCTGCCTTTTTGGGTCACATCCTTCCCAAAAAAGGACCTTTGATCGAAAGTTGACAAACTCCAAAAGAATCATGGCCAGAAATTGATTTATTAGTGCCAGGAAACCCAGAGCTTGTCCCAATAGCTCGCAATTATTTTAGCTGAACAACCCTAACCTGGCCATTGATAATCGCAACCGTAGGTTGAACACACACCCAGTGCGGAGGTATGGAGGAGTCGCTGGTTTGAAGCCCAAGAGGAAGCCTGATTTGCGCGTCATCTATTTTAAATTTGACGGCAGACGAAAGTCAGACAGCCCATCAGATAATTTGTAAGTAATAAGTCAAAATGATAATCAATCGTCTGGTAGAGTTGCAGATGCGCATACAATAACATTGGCATCCAGGAGCAGGTTATGTTGCGGTTGTATCAAAAAAGGGTGCCAGTATCACAAAGAAGATCCCAGATTTTAAGTAGTAGCGCCGTTAGGTTGGCATGTTCATCTGGAATACAAACGAACCCTACCAATGCTAAAGCAGGGTTGTCTAGGAACAAACGCTAACATCCATTACAGCGGCGCACTTCAGTTGCTTCGGCCATGGTAATTCGCTGGCAGTTGAGGGTCTATTTTGAACCCAGGTGTCGGGTCAAATACATCAAACCTGATATTGATCCACAGGGTGTAAGTCTGGATTTTTTACTGTTTAGAGTAAGGAGCTACAGAGCTCACCACGGAACTTGATTTGAAAGGTATCCAATTTCTAGTCATTAGTACTTTAAAGAAAGTATTTTGAATGCGGGCTTATAGTATTATTACCAAGGCCGACCATAAAAATCCGACCCCAAATCAATGTACGGAAGACTCGCAGTGTGTCCTGAAAGTCGTGGGCAGTCGGTGTCTGCATTTTGCCAACACGCTTAGTAGATTAGATCGGCAGACTGCCAACAACCATACTTGTACATAGAACCTTCTGCGTGTGTGTTCTGATGCTCCCAATAGAGGGCGTAACTTAAATGGTATTGACAAAGCGGCAGATCAAGATATGGCTTACTTTAACTTTTGAGGCGTGGCACCACTGGCGGCCTGCGAGAACCTTGACTAAATAGACGGCCGGCCCTGACGCCGCAGCGAAAAACTTTTTATAGAGGTGATGGAAATCTCGGCGCATGTCCGGCCAGAACACGCTCACGAAGGGCGCCGTTATTGACCTTATAAACAGAAAGCCATCAAGTTCGCGCGTATATATGTTTGTAAGCATACAAGTTAAGACGACATACCGCAAAAGTAGCGCATGACTTGGAAAATATAACTTGAAGTTCTGGGAAGATTACAAGCCTTGACGACGAGGCAGGACCAATAAAGTTCACCTTGACTATGTTGAATAATGGTCTTTTGAGTTATTTTCTTATGCAATGCACTGACTAGGGAGGCTAGCGAAGGGTCAATCGCATGCGAGGAAGGATACGACTTCCGTCGAGGCCGTTAGATGCAATAAAGATAAGTAAGGGTCAACGGACAAAGATGTCTGGGCGGAGCCACACTCGCGTAGATTATACGGACAGATGTGGATGCGAATTGGGAAGACACAGAATTTAAGATCTTTAACATACCTATGCGACCATCTAAGATGATCAGTAGTCAGAAGTGCGATAAACGCATTATCACTTGTCGTGCTCCTTCTCATCCTTGATACAAATAGACGGGTGTGGGAACCACTAGATCGTTAAATCTAGTTAGACCCTGAGTGACTGATCTGAGTCAAGCCATGTTCTGGCATTCTCACCGTGGCACAGCGGTAACCGAAAGATGCAGGTAAGGTAAAACCATTTGATATATCGTCGCGGAACCCCCACAGGCAGTAAATGTGCAGAATAAGAGTATTCCGAACGTTACAAGGACTGAGTAAAAGGTTTCGACTAAAATAGTAAGCTGTCCCAAAGAAGCTGGAATATAACGATATCCCCAACCTTTTATGAGGCTTCTTAAATGGGGTGAGCTTTCACAGAAGTGACAGCTGACATAATTGACCAACGCCTGGGATATAAAACTTCAAATTCAAAGATGCGATAATTAGAAAGTTGAATGTCACTGATGCGCCACGCCAATCAGAATTTGTCCGCAGTATATGGATTTTCAGACAAGATTGTAACATTGTTTCCTGGACTAACCAATTATATTGGATCTATAAACGTCGAGGGAATACCTTGCGTGATAAACTTCGTCATGAGGTATGTCCAGAACTAATTAGGTACAAGAAGGTTTCAGATATTTCTGGACCGTGGCAGTGACGAGCATGGGCGACGCACTTTGTCAAAGATCATGCTTGCCCTTGAAGCTTGGACTTTACCACTTCTTCGGATCAGTGGACTAGTGAACAACACTACGTCAAAGGGAGATTAGATTCATTGGTGCGCAAAAAACCTACCGCCATATGTTTAAATTCTTATTACCTTATGCTATTCGAGTATTTGAAGAAGTAAACGCAAACTGCCATAAATAACGTTGTTGTAGCGCCAGCATGTCAATGACGTGGGAGCCGCGAGACAGCGTGGTCTTCAATTCGAAATTTAAAGCCTGGCGCTAGCGTAGAGTGATTGAACCCGCCTTCCAATGAAACTGAACTAGTACTAAACCCAGAATTAGTTTGAGTATCATAGGAGATTGGCGTGCCTCTTTCCTTTGTGGCGTCTACATCATATTTCAAAGACAACTTGAAGGTGTTTAATGCTGGCATTTGGTATACAGAAAATTTTAATTTCATGACCTACCAATACTTCCAAAACTTCAAGAATGCTTCGATTTTTTTGAACAAAAGAAAAATCGAACAAAAGATACTGGCTATGTATAAACGAGAACTCGAAGAGCCGCATTTTTCGAAAGTCGCGCTCGGCTGGGACCGGATTCGGAGTCGGTGTTATCGGAGCCATCGGACGATATGCATGCAATGACGAAAATTTAAAAATATACTTACTGCCAACACAGAACTGTCGCAAAACATCAAGGTCTCACAGTAAGTATGTGGGTAGCCTAAAGGCTCAGATTATAATCAGCTTATTATTTCTATATCACTTGGCGTCTTTTACATTGTGGCAGTTGAGTTTGCGCAGTAAAAAAGCAAATCACTACTCTGCAGCTGGAAAACATGTCCACGCCTGACCAAGGGCTTTGGAAGTACGGGCATGCGGCGCACATCGACTCACATCCAGGACTTGAAGTAGGTGAAAAATTCTGGATTGTTTCTCAAAGTATCCCAAGGCTGTCATAGTGCTCCATCACTCTCTCACCGACATTTATTTCTCCGACCTTGAACAAATGCATAATATCTCAACTCCTCTTTTGCCAACGCTTCGTGATCGCCGTTTCAGTTCGTACCATTTCCTCTATCAATCATCATCGTGGAATGACGCCTAACAGATGTGCCTCCGACCTGGATCGGAACAACCCAGCGTACGGGATTCATAAAGAAATGTAATGCTGTCTCAAGGGAAAACATTGTTGCGAAAGCCAATGGGGAACCATCCGTGCACGAGAACCTGAAAATCTTGACATATTCATCGGAAAAGTGGGTCAACTCGAGCTTTTATTGGCGGACAAATGCGTTCACAATACACTGCATCCAACGGCGACAATCGGGCTTTACGAAATTGGAGCAGGTGATATTAGGGTGAGGACTGAAGTTTTTCGATGCGAGATTATAAAATAACGAAATAGTCCAGCAAGGGACACATCGTTGAATGAATATAAGAATGGAGTTTGAATGTAAGACCGTTAATCTAATTCTGCAATTCTGCTTCTAAAAATTGTCCCTAGCCGTAAGGGAGTAAATGTGTTTTCCTTTGAAAATTCTTCTTATTCGGACGAGCCAACCGAACTATCCAACGATGTTTATTTTAAACCCGAGTTTTGGAAGAAACTAGTTCGTACCGTCAAGTTACTTGTTGGTAGATATTATAATCCCATGTCATGATAGCTGCCTCTCGAAACTAAAGAAGTAAAAGGGTCGGAACAATGATTTTCGTTCTGACTGCAGCAATTCTCATTCTTGCTATTGCAGACGAATGTGGGCAATCTATGGCGTAAAATAATTTACCTCCATTCTTCAAGGAGTTTTTGCATAAGCAGAAAATAACCCATTCACGGTACGAGGCATTTTGTATCTTATTTTCGGAGTCTACAACTCAATCCCATGACTTCGGAAAACGGAAATAACATGAAACCTCGATGGGTGCGAATGCCCTGAGTAGCCAAGTGATGATGCACAGAGAAGATGTAAGTTCACGTCGATGACATCGCCCCAGGCGTTCCAGCGTGGTGGGTTAAATTTCCCTCCAAGACTCCACATGCGCAGGATTGCCAAATAGCTTGCCGGGAATAAAAATCCCACAAATTATGACCCCGCTATTACTGACTTTCAATAAATCAAGAATATAAGCGACTGCAACCCCGAGCGTTTGTTGAAATATTCCAACGATCCACTTGCGTGATATCTCGTGAAAATCGCGACGGCTTCTGATTCTGACCAGAGTTTCCTAAAGCTCTAATGCTTCCTGATGGCCGTTCGCGAGGCCTTTACATACTTCTACAGCCCTCGTTCACCTAGTGCGATCCAGGTTGAAGTTCCTCTTGAACCCAGGGCTTCGCAAACGCTTTGTGGATTACCCTACCATAGAGCGATGCCTGTGAGCTTCTACTTCGCTTCCCACCCCGTCATGTCGATAACGACATTTCCCACTGTTCCCTCCATATTTCTCACCCGCTGGCCCTATCCCCCGCGCCAATACATACATCCTCTTTCCGCTGTCAGCCCTGTGTCAAACCGACTGTCCAAATTAGACTGATTCACGCTGGTGTGTCGTTCTATTGTAGATCACCGGCGAACCGCACGCTCGTTCATGTGTAAAAATGACAAGACCGAGAGCCAGGTCGTTTTTTTATCACTGGCATAAACGGCCCGAAACCCGGTTCGAGCGATTGTGTTAATCTCCGTGAGTGTGTCGGTACGAAGGGTGAAGTAATGCCGACATTCATACCGTGGTGACAGGCGCGTCGGCCAAGCTTTGAGCGTGGGGTCTTGTGCAGATGTTGTTGTACAACAGACTGTGTGGACGGGCAGGGGTTGACACATTGCGCTATAGCGAAGTAGAAGTGGCAAATCTAGTTTTATTTTCTCTGAGACAAGTGATATGTCGTTACCTTTGCTTGTCCTGAATAACAGCGATCCTATCTCCGTGGGCAGTATCGCCACCCTGCCGGACAAGTGATGAAAAATGAAAAGTAGACCTCAAGTGCCCCCCGATGCCGCGAGTGATGTCCTGGTGGAAGATTAAAACAATAATAAAACAAGCATCTCGCTCCACTCTCCGAGCTCCGTTTGCCGCGCTTTCGAGTTGTATCAGGATTGGAGTGCAATTGACAGCACATCTGATGTTAGCGGGGCTGGATTCGAGTCATTCTGTAGGAGCTCCTTCTTGATCATCGAACAAAAACTGAAAGGCTGATCCCCGTTGATCCTGTACCTCGTACTACTAAATACCCTACACAGCCGCGCGTTCCTCATATTCCGGTCACACTGACATGTTCCGACTGGACGGGGTTTGTCCACCAGTTACGCATGACAGATGTTTGAGCTAAATAGATATGAGAAACGAACACAAAGATCACAGTGCCTTAGCCTGCCAGTTAGACTTCTCTATGTCACGCGCAGGTCGACGTTTGTTCGCCGTGATGGCTTTCGCGTTCGCGTCCCTTCCAGACTTCTAGTTTATTGTAAGCAACACCGGGCAAGGGTGTACTTTTTGCCGCATCAAAGGGCACTGATTATGTACTTTGCAGCCAGGGTCTACGGCCAACAAACTACTATACAATACAGTTATTTTGATATCACCGGCACGGCAAGGCATGCACAAAATAAATACATCCGTTACGATATCCCCGTCTTCAAGTTCCCGCTCCCGCATATGAAATTTGATGCCAATGCATCAATGTCATGATATGTAGTAAATACCGTTTTATGTAAGCCTTCCGAAACACAATTCTTGATGATGGGTATGGCCTTGGGTGGCGATAGTGGTGGTGGTGGGGGGGTGCCGATGGTGATGGGTGTTGTAACTTGTGGCAATTCTTGATTTTCAAATTTGGCGGCGGCTCCCCGCTGGCAGGACCCTCGTATGATGTCACAATCCAAAATATCGCACTTCAAAGTTCGTGGGTGATGGGGGGATTAACGTAAGTCAGGGTCTCGGCATAGTGTATTCTATTTGTCGATTCTCATTTCTTCTGTCACAAAACGCAGAGGTGACATAGCGAGGAGGACTCGTACACTGTAACATATACCCCAAACCAGCCATGTGCAACTGGAGCCTGGGAGTGTCAACCTCTTACACAAATGACCACATTCGCACTTCAAGGTTCCGTAATAGTCCTAGTGCACACTGCATTTGATAATTTCCGTGCCCAGCAACGCAACAAAAAGAAAGAAAAAGTAACAGCACAAGGTTTCGGAGCCACAGTCCCGGAAGTCGGTGGGTTCGTCCACGCGCCGGCATGCTGGCAGTGACAGTGCGAACAAACTGCGGAAGAAAAAAAAGCTTGGATAAACAGCACGTTCACCTGTAAGCCTGAGTTGAACGCAGGCGCTCGTTTGTGCATGGTTCACGGCGCTCTATTTTCAAAAGCATAAGCTCAAGCTCCATCCGCTCATATCCATATATCCATATCATACCATGACGCCCGTCAACGCGTCAGCGGTGTGGTTTGGCCGCAGGGGAAGACGGTTACGGGATCAAGATAATAAATAAACGAGTCTGCGCACTCCGGTAATACGCAATATGACGCGCGCACCTAATAAAAGCGTGCTAAAAATCCCATAGAGGCGGAATGCGCCCGGGTATATGGTAACGATGTTTAACGGCTAACGTTTAATCTTCTAATCTGATTGCCTCATGTCGTGACCAGTAGGCAAACGCACAATAATATGCATCATGTGCGTGGGTCGGGGGTTGTGGGGTTGATAAATGGGTATGTTCGGGGTTGAATAATTTACTAGTAACAGATTATCGTTCATCGTTATCGGTCCTTGCAAGGTAGCAGTTGAGGGCTCACTCGCATTGGGAAAATTGGGCTAGTTTTGTCGGTAGTCCTAGATAGAAGATAGGAAGGATCATAACTCAAACCATGCCGTTAGGCTGTGTATCTTTTTTTTTCGACACAAGACCCATAAATCTATTTCAAGATACTCAACCACCGCACCACGACGAGACCCCGCGGTAATTGATAACATCTCGGTAACTTTTTATTAGAGAAAAAAAAACCGAAAGCCATATATTGCGAGTCAGGTACGGCACGTATTGCGACATTACGCACGGTATATCCCAGTGCAACCCCGCTCGGTATGAACGTCCAATTAAAACGTGTCCCAGCAGTAGCGTGCTGGTATCAATATCAAGATATATATATATATCCTAGGGCGACCCCGCTCGGTATGTCATCCAATTTAAAACACAGCTCGGTGGTGTTCGGGAATTTTATTCGCAGAATAAACTCGGTGATCAAAAATAAAAAAACGATCAGCTGCAAGCGCCTCGGATCGATAAGATATATTTTATCTCCTCCGGCTCATGTGGGACAAACAACATAACTTACTGTACGTGTGGTAAGTCAAGTTATGCATCAAGGCGAGATTCCTTCTGACAACGTAACTATGTAACTACTTAATGGCTTTAACTTGCAGCTACGAAATAATCTCATGCGGCCAGCCCATGTGGAGGTGGAATATACATAGCGTGCAGCGGTGAATATCAATATCGATGACGAAATCGAAAAAACACCTTACCCCCTTACACACCCATCTGACAGACAAACTGATCGCGAACCGGGGGCGCTCAGGTTTTTTCCCTAAGCAACAAACGTCCGGCATTTAAACCACGTACCTGTTTGAATTGAACCGCCCTTTTTTTCCCAGTCTTGTTTGGTATCGACAAAAGTACAGGCTCGTTTCGGAAAAAGGTATCAATAAGTATAAGTAGGAGCCGTCGTCATCATGATAGCTGGCACGATAGCTTGTCATGATAGCTTAGTCCCCGGGGCGTTGCATGTTGCGTGGCAGTCTAGACTTGAAGCATATCCGGGGATCCAATTGTAATAGCATTCAACTCGCATTCAAGCTGCCAGTGCCACTCACAATTGAAAACTCCCCAAGTCAGGTTCAGGATGCTGTATATGTATCTGACAAGCGGGATTGTGCCAATGTTTGCGGAGGTAAGGGCGTATATAGTAGCTATGATTGAATTGTCGGTGACTTTTACTGTGGTGTGTGCGTGAAGAGGATTTATGGGGTCGCGGCGTATGTGATAAGATGATGACTCTAATTTATTATTGTTGTAAACCCCCCTTCCCCCTCGTAATATATTATTACTAAAGTACTAAAGTCGGGGTTAGAGTCACTTACTTGCCCGTTATATTCATGACTAGCAAGTCGAGAAAGAAAACCTTCTGTATACCATACTCAAAGCTATTCAGTCAGCGAGAGAGAGAAAAAAGTATTTATAGAACTGCTAGACAACGCACGCACGCACGAAGGTTTCTAGAAAAGAAATGAATATCTAGTTTTTACATAAAAAACTAAGTGATCTATAATTAACTCTAAATAGTAAAAAAAACACCCTGTTTACCCGAATACAGTATATTCAAAGAAAAACCTCACATAGAAGTGAGTTTTATTAATATACACACTCGACTAGCAACAAGAACGGGAGTGCACATAGTGTCGAATGGCGCACCTACACCGCCAGGGATGAATAGTGTGTATTTATAGAACCTTTCTACGGCGTTGTTCTCCCTTCTCGAGAGGACGTTTCTAGAACACAAAAATATCTCGTTTACGTGCGTATTGTATTCAGTAGCATATATTCCCGCTAGTTGGGCTATTATTAAAAAACGAAAACGCGGGGCCCGCACACACCCACCCAAATGCAGTACGTTCAAAGAGCAATGCACAATGGGTGCCTAGGAACGCTAACGCCGTGTTACATTACATATGGTTATGATATAGTAAACCCGACCAATACTAATTTGGCTCTCCCCCCTCCCATCCCCCGCCGCCGCCGACGACGATCGCTATCTTCACACGCCGCCATTAATGTTTAAATTCAATCCCGTTCCTACAATTCAATCCCGTTTCTACAATTATAGCGCGTTTCTACAGTTATAGCGCTTTTCTACAATTCAATCCCGTTTCTACAGCTATAGCACGTTTCTGCAGTTATAGTATATAGCCCAGGCTAGTCGTGTGTTTTTGTATATAGATCCGACTGATGTTTCGGTTTATTGTTTGATACATATGGTATTTAATCAACGGCGTTCATTACAGCTAGCGCCTTGAATTCTATCGTGTGTGTGTGTGCGTGTGTGTGCGTGGTATACATACATGTATGCATGTATGGTATTAAATAAACGGCGTTTCATTACAGCTAGCGCCTTGAATTGGGGTGTGGCATAAAGTGGGGTGTGGCTTGAATTGGGGTGTGGCTTAAAGTGGGGTGAGGCTTAAAGTGAGGCGTGGCATGGCTTGAAGCGGGGTGCGGCATAGTTTGAAGTGGCATATAGCATATAGCATATTTATAGATCCAACATTGGCGTAGTAGTAGTAAATCCCATTAGTGGCTCGCGTGGGTGTCTAGGCCCGCCTAGGTCCTGGAGGTAAGGTTCGAGCGGGGGTGGGGGAGGTCGGATGATAGGTTCTATTGATTTAATTTAATTTCTTGGTATGTGGGTGGGTGGTGTATAAGTGAATGAATATGCTGTACTTACTAGTGGATGTGGATGAATAGACATTGTACTAGTGACGATCATACTACACACATGATTATGATTATGATCTGCGCTAACTTGGTACTCGTACTTGAGTTGGACTAGTAAGCAATGCATGAGTGGTGTGAGGCGTCTACTAATAAAATTCCACCCATAGCGGTCACTTTCAATTCGTAAACCGGCACCGAACGAAATATTTGTCAGTGATAGCGAAAACAAAAACAGGATTCAAAGCGAGGGTAACTTCACCTTCAATTTCAATTTCACTTTCACCGTACTTTCTAAACAAGCACGGAGCTGGGGAAGTAGGTTGTACGTATAGCTCGCGTGTGTGTCTAGGCCCGCCTAGGTCCTGGAGGTAAGGTTCGAGCGGGGGCGGGGGAGGTCGGATGATAGGTTCTATTGATTTAAAAAAAAATTAATTTCTTGGTATGTGGGTGGGTGGTGTATGAGTGAATGAATATGCTGTACTAGTGAATATACTCTGTACTAGTGACGATCATACTATATAGTATATACATGATTATATGATCCGCGCATGCGCACACTAACTCGTACTCTGGCTCTTACTTTAATGTTGGACTAGCAAGTAGCGTGTGCGTAATAAGTGGACAACAAAAAAACACATACTGCTAGAAACAAAACGCGTGAGGAAACAAACCACCCTGCGGAGCTGGGGAAGTACGTAGATTCTGCTTATATATGTTTACTCGACCTCTAAATAACTGATACACAAAAATTAAATCTTGGGTATATGTGTGTGTGTGTGTGTGTGTGAACGAAAAGGAGCACGCGAAACGGCGAACTACAAGACATGATACCATGTAAATGATACTGTATTGTCATACGTGTAGTAGTAGTAAATCCCGCTAGTGGCTCGCGTGGGTGCCTAGGCCCGCCTAGGTCCTGGAGGTAAGGTTCGAGCGGGGGCGGGGGAGGTCGGACGGTAGGTTCTATTGATTTATATCGATTTTTTTTTGTGTGCGGGTGGGTGGTGTAAAAGAATGAGTATGCTGTACTAGTGAGTAGACCTTGTACTAGTGACGATCATATACAGTATACATACATGATTATGATCCGCGCATGTGCGTAATAAGTGGACAACACAAAAAAGACACACACATACTACTCGAAACAAAACGCGTGGAGAAACTCAGCCACACTGCGGAGCCGGGGAAGTACATTGTACATATACAAAAATTCATCGGTGTGTATATGTGGTTGTACGTCTATACAAAATGCTGTACGTATATACGAAAATCTAGAATGCTGTATGTGTGTGTGTGAACGAAAAGAAACACGCGAAGCGGCGAACTACAAGTATCAATGATACATGATACATGATACATGATACAATGTAAATGATACTCTATGTCATACGTGAGTATGTAAGTCACGTTGCAATATATCAACGAGACCGACGATCAGGATGTTATCATCTGTGCGGTGAGATGATATATATGATTGTGATAAAATACTTAGATATGATGGTGATAAAATATATGTATATGATTGTGATAAAATAGATATGGGGTTATGTTCTCCTCAGAGATGGAAAATTTAGAGAAGAGGAGCCATGAAAATTTGGAGAAGAGGGAGGTGGGTTAAAGAAGCCGTTGGGGTAAGATCTTAGAAGGGGTGGCACGGTTTAAGGCTAAGGCGACGGCGCGCATACGAGATCAAGGCGGAGTCATACAAGATCAAGGCGGTTTAACGAACGGCTCAAGTTCATTTTTATGTAAAGTCAAAGGGAATTTTATGTATTTGTCAAAGGGAATGACTAGATTTTACAAGATAAAGACGGATCAAAAACATGACGAGAGAAAGAACATGACGAGAGAGGGAGAACGCTTGAGAAGAAAACAAGTCTGAAAAGGAATAGGTCGATTTTCTCGAGTAACTTGACCGCGCTTTGACTTGACCACGCTTTGTACTTGACCGCGCTCGACGCGAGAATATTGGGTGATGTTACATACGGGTGATGCATTTTTTTTTTACCGGTGATGTTACATAAAGGGTTTTGGGTGTGTGAAATAAATGTCGAGTTTAGTATAATTGTCTGTCCTTTGAGGGTAGGTGGATTGTTACTTGGCAGAGGCGTAGAAGTATACAAGCGCTATGTAGAACAGTAGAAGTACATAAGATCGGCGGTATCCGCTTTAGGTCCTAGGCGAGAAAGCAAGCTTGTGAAGAATAGGAATAGTTGGGCAGAAAAGGGATAGCGGTGTTGAGTAGCACTTTGTCCTTGGGGTCGGGGAAGGTATGGGCGTTTTTTACATAAAGGGACCTTCGGGTGTGAAATAAATGTCGAGCGTAGCATAGACCCCCGGACTTGAAGGGGCCCTTGTGAGCTTGAGGGACTAATTGGCAGAGCTATGTACGTAGGATCGGCGGTGTCCGCTTTGGGCGGGGGGGGGGGAGTTATCCTGGCGCTTTTGGACGATTTTGAACGGGGTGACGATGAAGGCATTACGGAGGCAGTGGGAGAGGAGCTATAGATAGGCATTAGGTGACGGCGCCAAGGAGACCACGTAGAGAGATCGAGAGATGCAGCTGTTGGTATTTCACTGCGGGTTTCGAAAGTGGTGTTGGATTTGGAAAGCTGTGTATGAATGACCGCTCAAAATTCAAACACAGCAGTAAGCAAGTGCAGGGAAGAGAGTCTAGAACAGTAGGTCGGGATGGATAGTGAGCGGGGTGAGAATATGAGAGTCTAGAGGGATTCAGGGAACGTCGGGGTTGCAAAAGATGAAGAGCAGGGGATAGACACCCCAGTGTGTGTAGTTGTTTGTACTTCTGTGAGTTCGCCGTTGATTTGATGTGTGTTTAGATCTCACCCTATGAAATCGAGATTAGCGGACTAAACGGAGCGAACGGGGCAATGTTTCCTTTGCAAAATACGCTGTAATAATTAATATATATATTCCCCTCACTCTCCTTCCCTTTCCCCCTCTCCCCTCAAATGCTCCTCCCAGTCCCTGTCCTTCACCACATCGCTCTCGACCTCATCGCTCTCACCCCCCTCGGCCCCCCTTCTCAGCTCCCCACCCTTCTCCTCGCTTCCCGTGTCTTTGCCCACCCAGATTTCACAAAAGCCGTGTTCGCCCTCAAATTCGACGCAAAAGCACACGAACGACGAGCATACACCATCCGCGGTCAAGATGCCCTCGAACAGATGAAACGCTACTGTGCCGCGCTCTCCGTCTTCCGCCGCGGCGACGTTTGGTATCAGCCGGATTTCGATTTCGACCCACATCAGGACTACTCTGCTGACGTGGATGTCGAGACTGCTCTCTGGACGGCCTATGTCATGCTCCTGGAAAACGACGGTAAGAACCGGGCACAGCTCGAGCATGCGGGTGTACGCGTGTTCGTTGACAGGTATATCCGTCTCCGCATGTATGAGGGCTCCGTGGGCTGGCCTCTGGAGACTACGGAAACGGCGTGTGCGCTGTGGATCTTGTGGATGGTCGAGACGGATGGTATGTTTTTTTGTTCACTGATTTATTTTTCTTGGTTACCGATCCTTTTCTAGAAATGCTACAAAATGAATCTCACGCCAGACGAGAACAAATGGTCGCTCTCATCTTACCCTTTGTCCTCCTCCCATTCCGTGTACGTCTTATCCAAATCCAAATAAATAATAATAATAACCTCCCACTAGTACGCCTCAACACACGCCCCTCCAGTCCACTTCCACCTCCCAACCACCTCCTCCTCAAACTTGGCAACACACACCACCTCCATCCCAACCCCACACGGTCCCTACCCCCCGCGTGCACCCTCCGCACTCAAGATCCCGCACTACCGCGCCTGGACCCTCATCGCACCCCCCCTCGCAACCATCGCTGCGAAACTCATCTTCCTCTCACGCAGGGAAGTACATCCGATAGGCATCCCGCCTCACCTCGTTCCTACACGTGAAGAGGCGAGACGCGCGGGACGAGGTTTGGGCCCGACGAAGGAGGACATCGAGGAGGTGAATAGGTGGAAGGCTGGTAGGCTCCCTCCTCACCACTCTGTGCTTCCCTCTCAGAGTGGGACTGTGCCCTCTCAGAATGGGACTGTGCCCTCTCATAACGGGACTATTTCCAAGAGGCAGAAGAAGACCGAAAGCGAACGATGGGACTGTGACTGGTGGCGGTTAAGGCTATGCACCGACGCGAGTGCGATTGGCCCAAAGTGGAGGCCTGGAAAAGTGTTTGAGCCAGGCTCGATGCATGGGCTTTGGCAGGGGAAGGTTTTGGTGAGTTGATGGGGGTTTTTTTTGTTTTCGTTTCGTTTTTCATTGGTCTTTGTCCTTCTTTTCGTCGATTCAATTTACATTTATATTTCACCCCTTCCTACTCGTACTCTCAAAACCTAAATCTAATCACACACATATATAGATCCCACCAGAGGCGAACCTCGCACAACTCATGCACACACCCGCACACCCCGGGCCTGCATTCAGCGAACACGCCCTCTTCGTGTCGACGCAGCCTGTCTTCATGCGCCTCGAGGAGCATCATTGTCTTGAGGAGGTCGTTGGTGGTCCTTTGAGTTCGTTTGGTCCTTCGGGGGGTTTGAAGTCGTCTGGTCCTTCGACGAGGTCTTCTGGTATTTCGAGGTCTTTTGGTCTTGGCGCTTCGCGTTCATCAGGCAACCCGCACACGCTAGTCCCTCCTCGTATACCCACACATAACAATAGTACTCGTAACCAAAACCAAAACTACGACTACAACCACACGTACAACTTCCCGACGACGCCTGTCCCCGTGCCCCCGCCGCAGCTCGTGTTGTTCACTGATACTGAGGCTGATGACCTTGTGCAGGGCGTAAACCTGAATGTGCAGAACGTAAACCCGAATGCGTTGGGCGCGCAGAACCCGAATGCGCAGAACGTAAACCCGAATGCGCAGAATCCGAACCCGAATGTTAATAATAATCATAATCATAATAACCACCAGCCTCAGGTTCTTAATAATAATAACAACGTGCCTCAACCTCATCCGCCACCACAGCAACAACCTCCCCAACATCAACAACCTCATCCTCCCCAACAACATCAACCTCAACAACTTCAACAACCTCATCCTCCCCAAACACAACAACCTCATCCTCCCCAAACACAACAACAACAACAAGCCTACATCGACATCGGGATGCGTAACGCGTGGTTCCCAGGTGCTATTGGCGGTGTGAACGTACAGAGGGACGGCTGGGCTAGCGTTCAGAGAGACGGGTGGGCTAGCGTAGCTGGTGCTGGTGGTGGTGCTGGAAATGGTGCGTTTGCGTTAGGCGTCGGGGCTGCTGATCGGTGGTTAAGTGGTGGTGGTTTGAGTTCGAGTTCAACATCCGCCTCGACGTCGTCTACATCTACGTCCACACCAACATCAACTTCCACCTCAACACCACCATCATCTTCGAGTACACCACCACCACCATCATCCCCCCCACCCACCGACGACCCCCCACTCCCACTCCGCAACCGCGTACGCGTGACGCTTGATTACACAGACCGGGACCCGAACGCGCAGGGGTACGTGTACGAGACGTACCATCCGGAGAAGAGGTCGTTGCATGCGCTGTGGAGCGAGGATGTTGGTTTGGGTTTGGGTCCTACGTCGTCTTCGTCTGCTTCTTCACAATCAGAATCACAGTCACAGTCACACCCGCCTTTATCTCCATCTTCACCGCAGCTACCTACGCAACCGACGCATGCTCCTTCATCCCCATCGTACGCACACGCACACGCACCTTCATCCCCATCACACACACACCCATCGCACACACACCCCCAATACATACCCACATGCTCCAAATGCACCGCGCGCAGGGAGGTCCTACGGCGCCTTAAGAAAGAAGAAGATGCCCTCGTCGAGCGGATCTTTGCGCGTGTGGGGTTGGGTGGGGATATCGTTGGTGGTAATAATCGTGGTGGTGGTGGTGGTGGTGGTGGTGCTCGTGGTGGTGCTGGAGGGAAGGTGGATGGTGCGGGGAAGGCGGATGGTGCGGGGAAGGCGGATGGTGAGGGTTTGGGTAAGGAGGAGAATATGGATTATGAGGGGAACTTGGGTGATTTGGATGTGGACGCGGAGGAGAGACAGCGCCGTGCGCAAGCGATGCAGCTTGATATAAGGACGACGTATGCTGCGTTTGAGGGTATCGCTGGGGAGGACGTGCATGTTCATGATGAAGAAGGAGAAGGGGAAGGTGAAGGAGAGGGTATGATTTTCGATGAGGAAGACCAAGACCAAGACCAAGACGAGGACGAGGATGAGGTGGACGAAGATGACGACGAGGATGACGGTGATAATGAAGATGATGACGATGACGATGACGACGAAGAAGGAGAAGAAGAAGAAGAAGGCGACCAATCCGAACTCGAACTCGAATTCGAGGGGGACGACTGGCCATTCGGCGAGCCGACGTCTGTAAGACCTTGCGGACAGCAGCGGAGGAAGGTCCTCCCACGGACGCGCCGCGTGCATGACCCACGCAAGGTCCCAGAGTGTGATGGTGTTAGGGACGTGTTGATTACCGGGGAGGTGTGTTTTTTTTTTACCCCCCGCCCCTTTTTTTTTTCTCTGTTGCTTCTTCTTCTATCGTCGTGATTGGCTTATCCATCCTTTGCGCTCCTTACAGACGGACCTACGCCATGCGGAGGCGTGGAACCACTATGAGTTCTACGGCCGTGTCAGGCCTTGGGACGGGCTCGTTGGGATTCTTAGACGGACGGTGAGTGTCTATTTTAAGCTCAATCTCATGCTACGAATAAAGTTATTAATAATAATGCTTTTTTTTTTTTCGTAGCGGTTCCCTTTAATCAATTACATCTTCTTCTACGGGTACCTCGTCGCAGGGGACATCTTTGTCGGGAACTGGCGCGTGGCGTATGCAGATCCTAATGCGCCAGCTTGGGAGAGCACGTTCGTGATGCGCCGGAGGGACGAAGAGGACGCGTGAATTTCTTCTCGAGTCTCATGCCTGGGGATTTTAGACGCGTGATCTCCGGATACCTGGGCTCTAAAAAGGTTAAAAATGCGTGGGCCCTTGGGGAGCTTAAGACGCGTGACGTGATTTTCCTCGTCTGGGGTTTTTGTTTGTGGTATTGGGAGGAGTTTATGTGGATTGTTGATGTGATGACGTAGATTGATGATGGGTACGCAAAAACGGAGGGAGCGCAAAAATGGAGGAAGCGCAAAAATGGAGGAGGCACAAAAGTGGAGGAGGCGAGGAAGACGCGATTATTCGAAAAAAAAAATTGCAGCCCCAACTCGGCAAGCAGGAATAGATCTTTTTTTAGAGCCTTAAACCCGCTATACGAAAAATTGCCCTTCGTTTGGTCGTTCACGGCATCAGCGCTACGAGCCCGAAAAAGAACAAAGGAAAAAAAGATGTCGCGTCCTTGGGATCGATCATTAATTTTTTTTTTTAATCACCCTTGCAGACACCACTACTCGCTTCATCATCATCGCTTTTTTTTCTTACTCTCTCGTCACCCACCTACCTACTTACGCAAATCTGGCTCTCGTCAGAACAAAAATCACGGCCGAGAACAAGGACAGGAAAAAAAAAGGGTCGAATGCCAGTCTGAAGCCTATCCATATTATCTCTATCTACCCGTCTCCGCATGTTTATAGACCCTCCTTTTTTTATTGTTTTCAGCCGGGCCCCGCACACACACGTTGAGAGTTCTGCTAATGCATGAACACGCTTTCTTTCGTTATATGAGCTCCTCCTCGTTAGGTGGCTGCGGTTTTCTGACATCTGGTGCTCTTGGCTGCTTGGTTTTTACGAGAAAAAAGCAAAACCTCCGCGTAGCCTTGGCAAATCAAAAGGGGACCCTTTCATGAAAATGGAGAGAAGAAAACACCCACCCGCTCACACTCTGGATTTGGGGTTTACCCTAGCGAAACGGCCCCCGCGTGTCCTTGTAAACACGCACGGCACGTAAACCCCCCCCCCTCCCCCAAGTCACACTCAGCGGCACGCGGCGTCCGTGCTCCCCCTCCCACCTTCTCCCCTGAGATGTGATGTGATATGATCTAGTAAAAGTGGTATTTCGGTCGCCTCAAAAGAAGAAAAAATCTCCCAACATCCAGCTCCTACCCTGGCCAGTTATTCTGATACTTTTTTGATTAACTTACCTGATTTTTCTGATTCGGCTTCCTTCTCGTGCTTGTTTTTTTTTCTTTTTTTCTTTTTCTGTTTCTGGTTGTTCTTTTCATATGCTCACCTCATTTTTTGCTCACCTCATCGTTTTGTCAATGACGTGACCCCCGCCTCACCTCATGTGTTGTGACCCCGTTCTTGACCGCCCCCCTCATTTGTTGTGATGTCATGATTTGCTTCACCTTGGTCGTTTTGTTAATGCGTTTCTTCGCGTGAAGACTCGTGTCTAGTTCGTGATACGCTTCGTCTTATCGTCCCATCGTCTGAGTCTATTCAACCTTCGATTCAGGAATCATTGCTTATCCCCCAGCCTCCGCCGCGTTGTTGTTTTAGAGTCACCGCTGCACACTTTCACCCTTCATATCAAACAATCTCGCACGGGCTCCTCATCTCGCTATACACTCACAACGCACCCGTGGTTCTAGCTTCTTGCAAATTACTACTATACTGCGGTCATTATCCCATTTACCCCCTTTGTAAAGTCTGCTTTCATTTCCGCGGGCCACGCCCTGGAAAAGTCAACGTCAACTGTTCGCCGTTTGTCCTTCTAGCCATGAGGGGTTTCAACGTAAACCATGTATGTACAAGATCCCATGGCGTGTTTTTGTCGTCGCTATGACGGCTACGTGTACGCCCCCCCTCCCTTCACCCCCCTCACCCCCCTCCCTCGTCACGCCCTTTCACGACTCGCCTGCCTTGTCTATTTGGCCCTTTCATTTATTATTATTATTTTGATCTCCGGTCTTACGTTTCGTACGTACTTCGAACCCCGCCTGTCTTCGTTACGTTCCCCGTCGGCCGCCTCCCCGCCCCTGGCGCTTCATGTCCGGCCTCTTGTCCCTCTGATGCGCTTTGACGTCGGTCAGCCGCTGTTCGGGCCCACACGATCCGCGGCATTCTCCCGCCGGAAGAAGAACTGTGATGGACACCCGCCTCCACACGGGATCGCGGGCTATCCCCGTATCCCGTTCTTTTTTTTTTTAGCCACTCCGCGAACTCCCCAGTGGAAAACAGACTCACCGAGTACTCTCGCACGCAAAAGTATCTGCGGCAACCTACTATATGACCATGTGTCAAACATCTCCCCCTCGCGCGCGCCAGTTACATAGCAGAATAAGGGAATACAAATGCTTTTGGGTGTTTGTGGCCGCCGCTCACTGACTTGCAGCGCACCCACGCCCACACCCACCTAGCGGACGTGCCATAATTTTTTGTGAAAGCTGCACTCGTTCGAGCGATAGGG
>JASFDA010000128.1:0-29999 GCA_036936965.1 Cystoderma amianthinum
CATTACAATGTTTGCAAGAATGTCAAACTATTATTTTGTATTGTAGCCAATGTAATTAAACTGCCATTTCGATGATGGTGAACTGGAGCTCTCTGAAAAACTCGGATCAGGATTATAGCCTGTCATCGTTCTAACCGTAATGAGGTATTTACCATCGAACTTGTCATGATTATAACCCATACCTGTAATAACCCATAGCACTCCCATAACCCATGGATTGGGCTGCCACCAACCCAAAGTTTACACCAAAATTAACCTGTGATAACCCATAACCTCCCATAACCCATAGGGGCTATCCACCAAGGGGTATAGGTTCAGGCAGATTGGCGGCCATGAACGCTACCACTCACCCTGCCATGCCGTTGCATATTCCGCGGCTTGCACTTTGCCGCTTGACATTATGATGCAACCACCCTGAATTCTTGCCCCCGGTATTTCAAAAATCTCATCCGTTGGTCCTCTAATCAGTAGTTCCAGCTATGCAACTAAAAAAACTAATTGCATAGTTAGAATCCACTACGCTAATATGAATGTCGGAATTCAGTTTCGATAATTCAAATCGCACACTCAACAGATTGCCTGTATTACTTCCTATCACATACCGAATCCCCGAAATGATTTTCCGAGTCACATGCACGTGCAAATGAAGGGCATGGGAATCCCGGCGACCCTTTAAAGTGCTTTAAAAATATTCTCTACCGATTACAAGGTACTCCCGCAACGATAAGGTTTATGTCAATCCTAATATTATATTATTAACCAATGATCCCCGAACGGTATCAATAGGATTTTCTTATCTTATTGCTACTCATAACGAACGGCTACCTACTATAAGTCTGTCAAAAGAAGCAGATTGCTAGTACTCATACATATCAACCATTGATTTATCGCGAATCTGCCATGTGTCAAACTTGTTGGCTTGGCCTCGATTCCATCATGTCGGCCGTTTTATTTCAACCATGACATTACCCTTTGTTAGACATATGTCATCATGTCATGACGTATTTGACTTTATCACATGCTCACTCGAAGTACTTATACCTTTCTCGTTCGCGTTCCTTTCTTTTCCCCTCAGTTGTCATTTACTTGATTTCCCTGACACTGAGGCGTACGTATATTCCTCTATACATCCGATATGTACTTACCTTTACTTCTAGTGCGCCCTATCGCGTACAGGTAATACAGTTGTCATTTACTTGATTTCCCTGACACTGAGGCTGCGCCCTATCGCGTACAGATACTCGGATTACACCCTTCAGGGTAAGCAATAGGTAAAGTTAACCAGGGAAAACCATTTCCACAAGCTCTCCGTGCAAGCCCCATCTTGATATCCCCTTGGCTCTTGAATTTTACAGGCTGCTAGCGGTGAAATATATGTATGCACTCAAAATCTTATGCAGCCAACTCTGAATTGGAAAGGTGAACATTTTTTTTAAAACATTCATTTGTCTAATTCGGAATAGTGGGGCTTGCAGCAGCTCATTGTATTGCCACTGTCGTTACATTATATCGTGTTTCCCATCGAAAAAACACTCGTGGTCTGTGGTGGGATGATTATTTTGCTGTCTTGGCTCTGGCGCTGGACATCGTTGCTTTTGTGTTCACCTGGATTGATTCACCAACGGGTAAGTTAAACATTCTGTAACTGCGGCGTTCTCTGATCCTTCTAAGGTGTCATACAAAATGCGACATTAAGGATAGCAACCGTTTGGATATTCAATTTAATCTACATTCTCATCATGTGGTCAGTATCAAACCTTTGAGCGCTCGGCGTATTGGCAAGCTGTGTAGGCCAGCGCGCGTAAGCCTAATACTCTCCATCTCTAGAATCTTAACTCCTGGCGAACCATTCTTCAAATACACCATCTTCACCGCATTTCTGTTCGGACTGTTCATGACAGCGGGAGTTATTATGGTTGCCGTGGTTTGTGGGCACAATACTTCCTGGTATTATGCCCGCCCTTTCCAGTGCACAATTCCAAAGAGCCTCGGGTTTTACTTTATAAGCAGTAGGTCGTTTGAAGATTTCGCAGAACATTCATCCCTGACAAATTTTAAGGCCATGTAGTTGCGGACACCATTCTGATCGCCTTGCCCTTACGCATATTTTGGCGTGTTCGTCTTCCTGTGATTGAAAAAAATGTTATCCTTGTAGGATTTGCAGCTAGCGTGGTAACCACCACAGCCAGTATTATTTTCGCTGTTGTGTTGATGTCAAACTATATGACCCGCTCTGAAAAGATCTTACTTGCCCCTGCATTGATTGAAATACTCGTGAGCTGATGCGCAGCCTTATTTCCTACCACTGTTTTGATCGTTCCCTAGGCTACAATCTCAGTGATTATTTGCAACTTTCTTGTTATCGTCACTCGTTTATACCGGTTGTATCAGAAATTATCACAATACCTAGCGAGCCGGAGGCTGGAGAAAGGACCATTCTTTTCATCTTCTTTTCCCACAAGCAATCTTGTCCTAACAGAGATTTCTGACTTCACCTCTGACCCAGAATCGATTCCCTGGGGTACCGAGAGAAGATTTTCTTCAAATCCTACTCATGTGGGTTGATTTTGAATTTAGGCCTCGACGTTTATGTCCAACTATTTGTATTATCTCCGTTTTCACATGACCAAAAATTAAACACTCTGGGACAATCGAAAGGGATCTACGAACTGACAGGGAAAACTAATTTACACCTCCATACTATACAAAGTTGTTAATATACTTCGTTCTCAAACTGCTATTTGCCTATCTACTCCTCCCGACCTCGACGCTACCATAATGCAGAACAGTCTTCCTCCTATATTTTAGGAGTCCACCGGGCCCAAAGATAGAGCAAATATACCAGTATATAATAGAGGCGAGCCTCCCTTTCCTATCTGGGTCAGCCACAACCGAATATTTAGTAACCACCCAAGAGATTATGCACACACAAACAACTAGAAAGGTCGAGCTCCAAGGCTGCCCAGATAACTCAAATCGATCCCCATCTTCATTTTCCATGCAGTGTCCGAAAGGCAGAGATCAGAAATCGGAGCCAGACCGTCGGGCATACAGTCAGCTCGAGCACACCGCAATATGCCTGCAAAACCTTATGCGACAATTCAATGCAGAAAAAGGCGTTTCTCAATATCATGTCTTCTGCTCGTCTGTTCCCATCGTCGGATTTCTCTCCTTCCTTGCAATTGCAGTCACTCTCCCTCGGATCAGATGTGCCGACCTCCCGCTCGCCCAAGAATACGGCCTCAAAAAGCTGGCGGGAATGATATTAGGAGGCTTGGCAGCAGAAGTGATAGTATGGAGATTCGTGATCTGGGTTGCGGCCGCAGGGTTGACTGCACTCTGCGAAGTCGATCTCGCTGAAGTATTCAAGGGTAATCGAGTTGTTGACACCAAAGGCCTTGAGATTACCCAGACGGATCTTTTCAAAGGAGGTTTTATATGAGTAGCAAGGGCGATTGGAAAGGGGCAACAGCATTTCAAAAAAAACATACATATCATTAGTCTCGTTAACCAGATTCTAATTACAAAATTTGAGAAGACGGTGGTTCTTCCAATTGTAGTAGAACATATCATCGAATCTCCCGAATTCTTGAAACTGGTTGCTAAGTATAGGTGTACCTGAACTTGGAACCGACACCCCAGCCCCCAGCACCAGCATGATGGACCATGTCAGGGTTAGTTGTGAAAACTCAGACTGAACGGAGTCGCTGCGTAACCGTTGATAATCATAAATGTATTACATAATTGATAATATGCAATATTAAATCTCTGACACTGATTAGCATCATTCTAACTTGAAGCGTTCACAATTGAGATGCCACAAGGCATGAGCATGTTCAAACTCGTTGAATTGTGAGCCATATTTCGAGAAACGATGAGACTAACTTATAGGTCTTGTAGATGACGAAGTGTTACTGTAATCCTTGTTGATGTTGAATGGAACCGTACACAACTTCACTGAGCTATGCCGAATAGCTCTACTTTTCTAGGTATACCCTTCCGTAAATTTGCTGTGCATCCCTAACCGAATTGAATAGCACAGCAGACGGCTTAGGTAGCCATTTAAATGGCTACCTTCTAGCAGTGTAGGTCACCCAGCGTTCAAATGCACCTATACCTCTCTTCATCTTCTCCTCGAAATACAACCTACAGAACGGCAGATGGCCAGGCTTTATACAAGACAGAAACATCTTCCAAGGTCTTTAGCCGCGAAATAACAATTCAACGCGTGCTTTCAAGCTCTGAGTTGAGAGCGGCACCAGAAAATCCACAAACCCATTCGACTGATTTTCACGATGTATTTACACCAGTCGCTCGCTTGAAATTCCGTTCATTCAAATCCGATTTGATAACACTTGGAGATACAGAATATAGCGCAGCGAATTTTTTCAAGAAGGAGGGTTGGTCTTTTTTTGGGAGGTATGGTTTTCTATTCAAGTTTAGGATGTTTGGATATCACTCACAAACGTCGAAGAAACCGATTATTCACAGCTCCAGATGGTAGAGAGTATAGTTGGCACCTTAGAGATAAAACCAGTGAGGTAAATATTAATGACCCAGTGTTAATAAGAGCTCATTGAATACACTCAGCTATTCTTGAATGACGGGTCCAAGACGAAAATAGCATCCTTTCATGGGAAACAACGTGGGCTGCTGAACTTTAACAATAAACATCCAGCGTTTATCGAAATCTTCTCCGACTCACTCGGGAGCCGCGTAGTTGAGCTAATCCTCATCACATTTGTCTATGTCGAAACATTGAGGTCGAAGAGAAAGGAAGAAGTGAGGAGGGCAGCTCACTAGTATCTAGATAGGTATCTAGAATTGTCTGATATTTGGCTTGGAATTACGTGTGAAGTGTGAAGCTAATTAAAGAACCTTCAGAGGCCAGCTTCATCTTCCATCGACACGCTATCCTCATAGTTGAGAGCGAGCATACACTTAGTTTAACACCAGCCATTTGGAACACAACGCTGAGATATCAGACGGGGCCGTCTCGACTTACATTCAAAAGTAGTGTTTTCAGGAAAGAAGACATTTACTTTTGACCATCCGAGTACCTCGGACCCTTTGGATGATGCTCATTTGGGGAATCAAATCCACTGAAGAGAAAGACTAAGGGAGAAAAAGAAATGTGTATATTCGCACTAGACTCGGCTTGAACGCACAACCTTTCCATCTTCATCTCTGGCTTCTTCCAAGAATGAGCACGAACTAATAAAAGAAGAATCATCATTAACTTCACAGTCTCTCCGCACATCTGTCTTAGAATCGACCAAATGTCGATCTGGAATCTTTTGGGAAAGGTGGGTCAAACTTGAGAGAGGAGAAAGCAAGGGAGGAGGGTTTGAAACTCACAGGAAGACGCGCCAGGAACGCAAGCAAAGAAGCACAAGCTGCAAGCAAGAAAACGCATTGGATACTTCCGGCATACGAGTCACGAGCAATCCGCTGCAAGTTAGGTGGTAAGGTGCCTACTACCCGTATGGAGTGGCGGATCCGTTGTATCATCTATAAAAAATTGTGAGACAAGCCTCATATTAAACAGACAAACTCACTTCTTCCGTATCACCTTCCTTTAATCTTGACCGCAATTCGGTCTCAAGTCTGGATTGAAACACCGCTGATGCAGTAGCAAGGCCACCAACTTGACCTGGTTGTAAGCAATTAAGAAAAAATGATGGCATTCAAGTTCGAAAACAAATTACCGAGACCACGCAACAGCTGGACAAATCCAGTACCGATTGCCATGTGCTCCTCTGGGAGATTGGATACTAATGCAACTGCGGGACCACCTGTCAGCAGAGATATGATTGAGTATCTAGAAACAAAACTCACTGTACATGGTTTGAAGAACCACTGCATTACCGAAGCCAAGCGGCATCTATTCTATGGTTAACTTTATCATGATAATAGATAGGGGCACCTACGATAGTCAACCAAGTATGCGCTAGACCCGAGTGTTCACTCAATCTCGTCAATAAAACGGCAGCAAAGAATGGCCAACATCCGAATATTAAATTTAACAACTTGTATCTGCCAGTTCGGCGCATCATCCATCTATTGCGCACTGGGATGAGAAAACAGAAGATTATAATAGGAATTTATATGTATACCCAGCAAATACTGATCCAGTTGAAATACAAATGCTATTAGGCAACAAATGCAAGCCTAATTAGTTTAATAAGCATCCTTTCTTAGACTTTATGTGTCACATACCTGCAGCCGATGCCGAGGAAAGCGTTACGGTTTGAAACCACATTGGCAGGTAATAGGTTACCGAAAGATTGCACACAGCTACGAGGGCATTACTGCAGCCGATGAGGACTGGAACTTTTTGAGTCAGGAGGAAGAGGGGCAGAATAGGTTCAACAGCGACAAAAATTTCCATAATCAGAAAAAGCACAGTCGATACCAAGGCAAACGAAAGCGGCATCCAGACTGAAGAGTCAGACCACTATGGAGACGAATAAGCTGGATATATGACAAGAAACGAATGTTAACAAACCGCTCGGCTTTCGTTGAATTTTGTACTGAGAAACAAAAGCACTGAGGCGACCTTGTGATAGACATTACTAACGAATCAACCAAGAATAAAAGCCACGCACTGCTCCAAATAGAGTCAAGATACCCCCATAGTCGATGCGCTTCAAGATATCTTTCGCGCTCTTACCAGCGCCCTTTACGACGATGAGCTTATCGTTATCTTGGAGGTTGCGGGGAATTATAACTGACAGGTATCTCGTAAAGCAAATTGGTTGTCGTAACGCAATATGACAAGGCAAAGAATGGGACCTGTATCAGAAATGCCCATCTCCACCCAAGCCTATCAATGTCAGTTACTTATTGAGCTGAGTTAAATGGAGATAAGGCACACCAATCGGTTATTACACCCCCAAAAGGACCGCCGAGGCCCATTCCGAGCTACCGTAACTTTGAGCGACAAAGGGCGGCGTCAAAATGAGACTTACACCGTAGAATATACCTCCTATGCTTTGAATAAATCCCCTCGTCTGTGTTACTTGTTAGGTACTACTTGGCGAGTTATTAAAATGTTTACACGCATGTTATACATATCGCTTGTGATAATCCTGACATATCAGGGTTAAATTGTTTCCAAAAGGAAGAATAGATTTATTGCCCACGCTGAGGTCGTAAAGATGCCACCGCCGCCAAGACCAGAGATCTACAATGAAAGTTAAATGATATGGAGGAGGTGATGTTGACGAAATCTTACGAATCGCGATATAATCAGCATCAACATGCTATTTGACAAGCCACATGAAAGGATGCCGATCGCTGCAAAGATTATCGCAGACTGGTTTGCCCCACTCCTCCCCATTACGTTGCTTAAGCGCCCGTATAGCGGGGTGAATGTGCAGGTCGCGAGTAGATATCTAGAAATTAGTTTGGACGGGTCATTATCAGTCATTTAAATTGTCTCACGAGGTTCCCACCCAACTTGCTTCGTTTGATTTGTTGAATTCAGACGATATAGAAGGGATCACTGATTTCGGTTAGTTCAAGTTATTGATTACACTAATTAAAATGGCGTACTCGTGGGGACTAGGGTCACTGACTTCATTTATCAGTGAAGTTCAAGCTATTTGGGAGGATACGAACAATTTAACGCCTTTCAAAACTTTTAAAACTGGAAAAAATATAACGCAAAAAAGCACGCACCGATAGAAATTGTGCAAGCCAGATACCTACAAGAATCCGGTGGCGGCACGCAGTTGTTATATCGAGAGGTCCGGAACGTTGCACAATATCCATATCCGCCTGTACACTTTTGATGTCGTCATCAACAACTCGGCAACTGGATGGCCCGTTTTTCAGAAGTGGCTGTCTTTCAGAGACTGTCATTTTTATAGCTGTTTCACAGCAGCAGATGATATGGGTTAATTATGCCCATTGTACTTTATATTCCCTGGTCGATCCGAAGCCCTGGGAGCCAAGAGGGACACACAGGCGCCAAGGATATGACGAACTAAGTTATGACTAGTTGTAAGGGCAGGAAGAGTGGAGAAAGGTAAGGACACGCTTTTATGAATCATCAATCCACAGGTTTATACTTTTCTCGTCCAAGATAACGACTTTCTAATGCACTAGTAAGAGTTAAACGTGAGATCGGCCTTGCATAGTACAACCCAAGAACAAGTCACCCACCTCTAAGGGACTATATGTGGCTTGGCAAGGCAAAGGGTATCAACTACAGCAAGGAAAAATCCTTGGCAGAGGGTACTAGAGGAACCTTTAGAAAAATAGAAGAATCCACCTGAGCCTTGGCAGACGAGAAGGTCATCGACACTCGAACCTAACAAGTAGCCACCGTACTGGAATGAAAGGTTGTAGGCATGTGTTTGCTGGGGTGCCTAGACCGTCAAATCGATATGATCCTCTATCAGTGACGACGCTTGGCACTGGTTTTTGTCCGAGGAATTCAGCGCTGAAAAAAGGACTTTAAACTGGTTCCTATAATCAGTTAAGCTGGTACGTACGTGCCGCCGAATCACTGAGAGCACTCGGATATGAAATGAAGGTTGTGTTATGACATGGATAGCTCGGGCCGATTAACCGTGGTACGTCACGCCCACTCAAATGTGACGAACGTGTCGTGTGTGACAGGTCCGGGGCGCCTGAGTCCACTTCTCAACAAATCATACTCCAGGCCAGAGACGCGTGCTGGGTGTCCCGATAATTATGGCAGGGTATTGAAATCCTCGCGCTCAAGTAATTATTGCTAATAATTTACGGTGAAATTAGTCGCAGGTTCACGGAACTCGAAGATGAACGTCTCATTAAATACCTCGCGGTAGTCCAGCCAGGTTCACAAGGTAGATCTGGGAATCTGATTTATAAAGCCTTGGTAGAGAATGTCCGCATCCTATTCCGTTACCAGATCAAAACTGTTGACAATTCATTATTACAGAAAGAGGGCAAATGGCCATGGAGCTCGGACAGGTCATGGGGTGCATGGCGAGATCGATACGCCAAAAGGAGAGAATATTTTGACGGAAGGATTAAGCTGTATCAAAAGAAAAAAAAGTTGCCTACTCATAACGACAAGCCTGTTGTAGGCTCTTGGTCACAGCCACAACCACGACAGTCGCCCGAAGAGCACACGAATGAGAAGAAGCGCAAGCGCAAAAGGGACTCAGAAGGTAGAAATGATAAAGATAAACGCCCAAAGGTAGAAAAGGAAGAAACTGGAACTCTCAAGAAGGCGATACGGAAAGAAGAAGAAGAATCGTCCCAGGGGGAGTCTGTAACACGCGAAAGCAAAGCCACAGTACATTCAAAGACATTGTCCAAAGATGTACCCGTTAAGATGTCTCGCACCGACGTCGTTAAAATTGTTGGCCAGGGCCAGGTCGAAGACGGGAGCGAGGACGAGGACGGGGGCGAACGAGGCCCAATCAACTCTGATGACTATGAGGGAGAGGTTTTCGGATCTGAGGATGAAGCTGTCGATCAGTTACGGGACGATAATACGACCGAGGAGGAAGATACCCAGGAAGTTGATCACATGTTAACAGACGCACAGGACTCTGACACTGAGAGGCATGGGGTTCTCTTTCTTCGTTTTCACTACTAATAACACAGCTATACGTAGGGAAACTGACCCCCCCATGCCCTTGACTCACGAGGGCGGTCAACTTTATCCTGATATTGCGACTCTTCCTTCGCCAAATCTCAAAAAGGAAATTATGCCTGGCCAATTGGTAGAAAGTAAGAGATTTTCAAATCCTCAACCTTCTCAAGAACCTACACCACCGGTTTCTGGGGCTGACGATTTGAAAGCCGCCCGTCCTCCATCCTCAACCCGACGATCTACTCAAGCAGCCGATACATCACTTACCCCCGCTGCGAAAAAGCGAGTTTTCATCAAGCACAAGTTACCAGCTGCAGAAGACATCTTTGACACACCTACACTCCCTGATCCGGCCCAGACCCTTTCTCCCACCAGCAAACGCCAGCCACCTGTTCTTAAAGAAGGTCCGTTTGGAAATTCTTTTGTCAAACGACCGCGGCGTGTCCTCAGTGACACTGAGGAATCCGATACACCACAAAACATACCTACCTGGCCGCCTGTTAGAGGCAAATATGCTTCCCAAGTCGCGGCAAAACAAGGGAATGAGCGTCCACCCGTGGTTCAGACTCGCACTGACAACGGGAAAGGGAAAGCGAAGGCAGTGGATGTTACTGCGCCTGAATCTGAACCCCACCTATCAGCCGTTAAATCACGTCCCCGACCTCAAGTAAATGCTGTTGCTTCATCCTCACGCATTGTTTCTGGACCTTCGTCACCCGTGAAACGTCAAGTGGATAAGATTATACCATCCGAAACGAACTATTCCTCGCTTAAACAAGTATATCCTCCTATATCAGCGAAAGAGAACCAAATCAAGCAGAACAATTTGCCTTTCCCTGCGTTAGAACGTCGTCAAGGCGTGGGTGACAAAAAAGCAGCTCATATGGGCTCGGTTATCGGGCTTGTCAATCCTCAACTTCCTAACGAAGCCTTGTCGAACTCAACGTCTTCGAAATCTGACAAGAAAGCACCACTCAACAAGCCCACTATGTTTGAACCTCCAATATTGCAAGACGGCTCTCCGTCAACTAATCCATTTGTTTCGATTTCTGCTCCTGTAAAATTGGCCGGTGGCTCTAAAGAAGAACGACGAGCCACGATTGGAAACGCCCCAGTGCCCAAAGGGCCTCTGGTCAACCTGCGTCAAGAAATGGTTAACAGACGTAGCAGTTCGGTTCGTAACGGCCAGTCGTTCTCTAGCGGCTCTTCGTATACAAGGCAATCCGTCAGCCGGCGAAATTCCCCTACCGAATCAATTACGCTCCCTCAAGAGGAGCAAGATATGATCATAAACCGCATGATCACAGCCTACTCTCAACAATATGGGTTTACAGAAGACCTCATCCGTCGATCATTCCAGGTGCTCAAGAGTCTCGTGAAGACCGAGGAATTGCTTAAGTCGATGAGGGAGAAGGCAGATGAGGAGGCCCAGCGCATTCTCTCAGAATCCATAAAAGAGCCGGAATCACGGCAAACATCGCCTGAAAGGCAGTGGGATGATCCCCAACTCGTTTCAGGTAGTGACCGGCGTCGACGCGCGTCAAAGAAGTTCACTCTTAAAATACGGCAGATGTTAGACGACGAGCAAGAATCGGACTATAGTCCGCCTAATTCGTCTCGGGCTGGTCGGTATACAAAATTGAAGGAGATGGGGAGAGAGGACGAGGCACGTAAGAGGGAAATATACCGAGTCAGTCGTGCAGCGCTGTCGCCTCTCATGGATTGCGAACCCGAAACTCCAAGTCCCCTTGGTTCTCAAGAGAATCGTACCCCATTGAACGATAATGGAACAAACCAGCATTCTGAAAGGGGCAGCATGCTCGCTCAAGAACCTATGATGGATGTTGACCAGCCGACTTCGACTGTTTACTTGGAATGGAATGCTGACCGCGAAGCACTTTTTTCTTCTGTACGTTCCAAAAACGCTGAGGAGGTGCGTGAGGTGGAAAGTAAGGTTAACCCTGAGGTTCTATTACAATGGATGATGTCTCGCCACAGCCTCATCGCAGACAAATACCCACCGCCCGGGTCTTAGCGTTAAGACTCTTCTTTCGATTTTGTGCATTACGTTATGCTATTTAATGTTTCGTTGCCCCTCTCACTCTCGATGTGTAAATAAACTTCAAGTCGTATATGCTTATTCAAATATTTCTCGAATCTTCATTATTTCTTAAGTCGTAGTCATGGTAGCGAGCCAAGAGAGCCTGGATTCATTACTATTTGGCAAAGAACCCTGATTGGGCCCAAGAGTCTGCAATGAGGTGCCCCCATCCCACAATCCAAACAAACATCCATGTTCTTCCCATCCAGCCTTGAACTGGACGCCCTGTAACCGCTTTGAAAGCATGTTCAAGGACAGATGCAACACCGACAGCGACAAAGAACACCGTAACAGGTATAAAATCTCCACCCATAGCCCATGTACCCATTGAATGGTACAGTCCCGACACTAGATAAGCTCCTAAAACACCCCCGGCTTTTCCAAATACCATAGAAAAGGGCACGAATCCAAGATGAATAAAGCAGTCACGGCACATTTGATGCCACCGCCTGTGAAAAAGCTCTGAGACAGAAGTCGAAAGCCAAGGTTTGTCAAACAATGGAGGCCAATATGAGGGTTCTTGTCGGAGTAGTAGCACCCCGAAGAGGGCGAGAAAATTAATACCCAATGTCAACATAGCGAATAGTTTAAAGCCCGTTATGATGGTAAGCAAAGATGACCAAAGATAACGCTCAAGGGGAGGTAGTGATGTGTCGAATATTGATCCACCTCGAGAGAACGTACGGGGACAGAACGACGTTTCGAAATATTGCAAGAGGCCAAAGAGGATAGATATTTTGAAGATGGAAATGGATGACGACTTGACAAAAGCAGCTTTTGACGCACTCTGTCGATTTAAAGTATCAGCCGGAATACGAAGGCTTTGTGCCCAGTCCCAGTCAATGCCACGGAAGTTATACAGAAGGTCACACGTATCCGCAATAGTCTGCCACATTGACTGTGAGGCATTATCGTCAGCGACGTTTGTTCGAGAGCCTTTACAAGGTGATATTCTTCTCAAAGGTCTTGTTTTGAAGGTCCAAACGAGATTGCGCATGGTAATAGTCGGCAGGAAAAGCTGAGATTGGTCACTTTCAAAAACGTAAGAAACGAGTATACATTGGTACACACCATAAGTTGTTGATTGGAGTGAGTCGTGCGTGTGGTACCGCCCATTCTCATAATACGGATGTATGCATAGAATGTTACTCCTAATTATAGAGGCAATAGTGCAAGCCGAATGCGAAACGTGTTGGGCAACTGAACGAGAAATGCAGTCAATGCATGACAGACTAAAGGTGGTAAAACAAAGTAAAGAAAGAGCCCAAGATTGCGTAGTTCATCTCTCTCTCGTAGTGCAATGATATCCAGGAGTCTGTGTTTATGCAGATGAGTTGACAATATGAGTAAAATGGATTACTGGATATCCTACGGTGACAATATCAGAATTGACCCATGCATTCAACCACGTTCGTGTAATTGTCAAGTGAACGACTTGTGCCTGGAAAGTTCTCGTAGAGTCGTTCGCTTCGTATGATATGACAAAGCAAATACGTTATCCCGGCACCGGCAATCGATTTCCCTTGGACATGATCAACCCAAATTCAACCCTCTTTATTTCGCGATCTACGCAATTAGCAGAGAATTATAGAAATGCGAGAGTCTGACAGTCTCCGCAAAGACCCTGTGCGTCGCTGCCCATACGAATTACCGCGGCCTATATACAAAGTTAACTTTGCTCAAGAGATGCATATGAATCCGCGATCTTCGCGCCTATAAGCGATACGGACAGAAGCGGGGCGATGTTCATCTTACTCAGCTCTTACTTCGATATCTTTCGTCATACTTGTAAGTCTATGCAAAGAGTCAGACAATTTTCCTTGCTTACGAATCTATACGAAGGTCTCCGCGCTTTACCGAAACATATATAAGTACTCCGTTAATAGCAATATGTCAAACACAAATTCGCAGTCTTACTATCACCCCTCGAGCTTAATTGTTTATGTCTGACTTGATTTTCGTGAGTCGATTGAATTTGGACCGTAGGAACACAGCTAATAACGTTGGTGCTAGGTAACTGGAGCCACTGGGGTCCTTGGATCTCATATAGTTGATCAACTTTTGAAGAAAGGTTACCGTGTCCGAGCGTGAGTGTCTTATGGCCACAACGGCGCTCTATTGGTAACGACGAAATCTACAGAACTGCTCGAGGAGCGAAGGCCAAAGCATATCGGAAAGCGTATGCAGATACGCCGGCGCTCGAAGTCGTCGAGATTAGCGATATAGCTCACGATGAGTTCCCTCAGGCATTGCAAGGAGTGAGCGGTGTAATTCATGTTGCATCGCCGCTTTCTGGTAGGGCTGATATCGAAGGAATGTTTCAAGTGAGTGTAATCTCGCCTACGTGTGCAACCGCCGCTCACGCTTTACTGGGACACTACAGAGTGCTGTGGACGGGTCGCTCAATGTTCTTAAACAGGGAGAGAAGGCTGGAGTGAAACGCTTTGTAGTAACAAGCTCAATCGTTACGGCGATCCGCTTTACACCCCACAATCAATATACAGATCAAGGTACCTTCAATTGCTCACTATCTGCGCGACCTTGAAAGCAACTGATAAAACTAGACTGGAACCCGATTACTAAAGAAGCCGCTATTGAGTCTGGCCAACCGTTCTACGTCTATATTGCGACGAAAAAATATGCAGAATCTGCTGTCTGGAAATGGGCTGAAGCGCATCCCCACGTTGAAGTGACAACTAGTAAGCCGCGCTCGTCCTCAGTGAAAGCTACGGTGTGAACTAATGTACCACAGTCAACCCCCCGTTTTTGTATGGCCCTCTCGTCGATGGTTTCCCTATTGCCCCCCTCGATTTCCAAGCCCTCTCGACAAACATGAAGCTATATCAGTTCATCAGTCCTAGTGGCGAATTCCCCTCAAGTCCAGGCTATGCCGACTTCCGCGACGTTGCGAAGGCCCATATTAACGCGCTAAACTCACCCCCAACGGCCGAGGTCGGACGGAAACGCGTCCTCTTCTCATCGCCTGACGGGTTCAAGTACAAAAAAGCAACGGAACTAATTGCAGAAAAGCGACCAGAGATCAAGGACCGGGTCAACCGTGGTACCCCGGAGGAGCTGTGGTTTGATCGATATGATCTCGATTTTGGAAGGATTGAGCAGATCACTGGCATGACGAAGAAAGATTTCCACACAATCGAGGAGGTGAGTTTGGTTGTCGTGCGGATTAGATTTAGTTCTGACATCTCCTCTCAGACGTTGTTGGATACGGTGGATAGTTTGCTTGCACTTGAAAAAAAGTGGAAGAGTCAGGGATACGAGGTCACTAGCATTCCGGAGAGTACTGTTTAACTAAAATTGGCAAAATGTCATTTCTTGTTTTGTGATACACTCAGAGATTTGTGCAAACAAGGCAAAGGCTATCATTTACGTTCCTACTATTTCTAAACAGTAATGTAAGATTCGATGTACGTATACTTTCAAGTATAGGGGACTTCAAGTTGCTACACGAAAAATTCTAAGCAACAATCTGGAAGGTGGCAAGAATAAATAAAATATAAGTTTGTTGATGCTATAATGAAGACACGTGAGATGTGAAATTTTACAATGCTAGGCGAGGACTGAGGTAAATTATTTTGGAGAAGTCAGTTGATACGAGGGACAAAATACACGAGCCAAGAATTGTCAGAAAGCAAAAGTGCAGGTGCCTGCAGAAGAGGGGGATGTATGCGTCTCGAAGATGCAAGTGAATGGTGTGCCAAAGATTTCATAAAGCACTTGGACTCCGATGTAGCTGAGTGATCATGTCATGCAAGTTGGTGCATATATGCGCATGTGGTGCACATGGGAAGATAGCTGAGGGGGGCCTTATCAATTTGAGGGAGGAAGGAGAGTGCTAAACATAGCCACGAGAGGAGATTAGAATGTTGTAAGATAAATGTGCAGCTTATCAGTAGAAGCTGGAACTGTGTCACCAGCGACAATACCAAAGTCATCATTATAAAAGATAATGAGACGAATTAGATCAGCACGTGTATACGCAGTGAAATTGGTGCTGAAGCCGGGAGGCAGTGTGCCAACTACTGACAGTTGGGCCGGTGCCACAAGAAAACCCTGTAGATTGGGAACAGTCCTATAGAGATTGACCACAAGTGCAAGACCATGGCCAGGAAGCTATATGCTTAAAAAGTTAGTGAGGGGACAAGGCCAGAAACTTCCACAACTGACAGTTTTGTAAAGAGGCCCGTACAGGCGGGGGACTTCATGATGATGATTGTGCATTCCTTGACATGGCCGTAGCCCGATCAATGCGCTGATTAACCTCATCAAAGCGCTGATTGACCTGGTTGAAGCCCGCATCAAGCCGGTTTTTTATGTCTTGTAGAGCCTGTGCAATGTTCACAGGTGTATAATATGCAGAAACATCTGGCGAGCAGGATAGGTCGGCTGCACAAAGAGGAAAAGGCGAGAATGTCACATACGAGCAGCTTCCACCGCACTCGCCCGTAGCTCTGCACTCCTGGCGATGGCGGCTGTGATCCGGTTGTCTAATGATAGGTCTGTTTGCGATGAGATAAGGAGATCAAAGAACCATAATTCACTTGAACTTACCGTGCATCAACCTTAAGGCTTTGGCGACGTGCTTGGCGTGTACCAAGTTTTGGTCTTGGATCGCGTCGCCAGCGGCTATCGAGGCTGTGAGGTTTATAGTGCCAAGCATGGCCGGGAGGCCCGGATTTGAATCACGGATACTGGGGATATTGTTTAGATATGTCAAAACAGGCGCGACTGGCGGTGGGAGCGCCATGATTGTCAAGCGATAAGTTGTTGAAGTTCTGAACAAGTGAACAATAATTAATGAACGTTAATGAACGTTATGTAATGAACAAAGAAGAAATATTTTATGTGGCACATGACCTTTGCATCACCCACTTCCGATATAATCTTGAGAGTATTTTCTTTTCTTGCCCAGCCATTGTTTTTGGTCGTGCTATAAACGTCCATTAAGGCACACTCGTAATAAAGAGTATTTAACAATTATAAAGCATGATACCCAATATCAAATTGAACACAAGCATTAATCGAGGAAAGAGTAGATATACTAGAATGGATTTCGCAGCCAACGCAGGCCGAGAATGGATCGAGCTTCATGGTGTGATACAAAGTCTATCCGCTTGAGGAAAGGGTATGTATAATAATGAAATGCTTATCTCTCGTTATTCTTCATTAATTTCAAGAAAAAGACGTTGTTTCATGAAAGTGACAAAGGTGACGACGATGAGGTCGATGATGTTAACACCAGCAGGCAGGATTTCAAGAAAGGCACGACGCGGCCGGGAGATAATCCCGATTTTTGCGCGACGATATCTCGCCAGGGGTGTATGCGAGTTGTCATTTAGCATAAGCTATCACTGTTTGTGATGAAATGATATGTTTTCTCAAGTAAAACTCACCACGGGAGATTGTATGAACATCTGCCACTTATAATGGTTTTTATCTGGACCAGTAAATTCCCACGAACTGTAAGGACTTGATTGAAGAGAAACTTCGATCAGGGAAAGATGCTTACTTATGTTGCGCATCTGCCGCACGGTCATTAGCCATTGCAATGGAGTTATCCGTCTGGGCCGGTTGCGTGGAACCTTGAGGGATTTGGCAACGTTCGTGATTCGCGATGAACCGTAATTTTGTTTTCAGCGCGGTAACCTGAAGATGCATTCCACGAGCCTCATTGAAGTATTCGATGATGCCTATCTCTGTTTCAACGCAACCTGTCGTCGAGTTGCGCCGTTCAAGTCGTTTAACACTAGTCGGTGTGACGAGCGATCGCATTCGAGCAGCAAGTGGTTTTGTAAGAGAAAGGTTGTCGGATGTAGGTGTATTAATGCAATAAAGAGGTTCTCCATCGGGTGTCGCTAGTATAGTCGCAGTGGGATCGTTATTTAGCAGGGTGAGCTGCATCGTAGTCGACGATGGAGGGAAAAAAATTCCAGGGATGGGGCTGGGAGAGTTGGAGTTGGTACTCTCAGAGTCGGATAACATCGATACTTGTCTAATACAAGGAGGCTTGAAATGAAAGGTCCAAGAACTGGAAGCAGCGCCTCGAGAATCTTCATCGGCAATTGCCGTCAAGTTGAAGTACCTTGGGCCTGGGCCCAAGATAGTAAGTACTACATAGTATCATAACTTTGCATCCCATCGATTGCTGTTTACTGCCGAATAATTTGCCAGCAAGGTAGTCTACAGTACTTAACATACGAATTATGAGAATATGGACTCTATCCCTTGTCATAGACTTTGTTTGCAAGCAGCTGCCAAAAGTTTTCAGACGAAATCTCATCCTGCTCCTGAGGTACGCTGGGTAGCTCCGTGTTTTGTCTCCTCAAAGTCGTCGCGTGAGGGCTCGACCACCTCTTGGGTGGAAACCTTGGTAAAGGTTTTTGTGAAGATCTCTTTCCCAGTTTCTGGAGCAAATGAGATTTCCATGAAATAGGACGCAACGGCTCGCTATATGGCTCGGATATAGGCTGATTCTCCAAATAAGACGTTGTTTTGGGAGAGACTTCCTGGGAGTGTGTTCCAGTATTTTGTGAAATGATAGTTTCGCTCGTTTCCATTGGCGAACTTCTGGGATCATCTGGTACGTCTTCTGCAATATTTTGGACGTTGACCCCAACACTCATTGGCACATTGGCGGGCAACGTTTCGCAGAGCTGATCATCATCTTGTAGAGAAGAAGTGAGGTCTAGAAATCCAATATACCAGGAATCGTACCATCGAATGAGTGTACAAGGTATGTATTTTCGACATGATGAAGTAAGATCGAGCTATCGGAGAGTATGGTGTTACCGTGCTACTCATGTGATTGAGAAAGACTTCAAGTTCAAGTGACGGTATAATTACCTCTTTTACCAGATCTAACCAGTCATTGTCATGAACTATAGAGATCCGACCTTGCGGCACCTTTAACATCGATTAAAACTATTAAGTAACTGTGAAAAATGATTCTTGCCTTGTCCAACATCATCTCGTTTATTGTGTCTGATGGGTGCCACAACTACGAAGACGAAATTAACGCCTGAAGCTGGGAGTGATGGTCGCCATACCATGGGATCTTGGGATAAGGAGCTGAGAACGACTCTGCTCTGCTCAGGGGTGTTATTAGACAGTGTTCTCAACGGAAGGGATGAGGCACAGGCGCCACCAGTGGTACTTCCTGATGATCCAAAAGCAGTACTAGATTCAGGACTCAATATGGAGGGAGTTTTCTGGGCACTATCAACGCTTAGTGTCATAGCACAGGCGTTGGCAACCTCAGCCCAAGCCGCTTGCGAAAGTGCAATCTTGAACCCTCGAATGAATAAACACTGATTTTGATACTGGACACCACGATCATCGAGTTCTACATCGACGAATGGTCCAGTCCTAGCCGTGGTGCCGCCTGATCTCTCCCAAAAATACCGGCGCATTGTGGGGTCTTTTTTCTTCATGATGCTAACAATATGATGCGGTGCAGGAACGCGCTTATTGTAAGCTGCCATACCCCAAGTGTCCGACTTCATGCTTCCAGTGACCAGATATAACGAGTTCCGCTCAATGCGCCGATCCGCAGGTCCGATTGCATATGCATACCATTTCTCGGCATTCATCCGGATAAACTGCTCTAAAGACCTTTCATTCCTCAAGTCTTCGCGCGACGCCCCATCCGGTAATGCAAGAATTGAACCTTCATCTTCATGGCACGTAAATTCCATACGACTGGAACAATTATATATAAGCGTAATAAAAGGAACAACCGGAAACAGACAAATTTACCCAGTTTCGCTATCAGTAAGAGATTTGTACGCGCCATAAGAGATGCTTTCCCATGTATCCACCAGGCAAGCCTGTTTGAGAACATTTTGATCTGGTCGTAGAAATGAGTCGAAATCTGGGGGCAAGTTATTTGGGTTAATCGGATGGTTCGAGGGGAGCCAAATGTTGAAGAGGAAATCAAATCCTCCGTCGAGTGTTATGATTCCGACGTCGCCGATCCTGACTCCTGTTTCACGATACTCAGCTGGTAAAGAAGGATCCGGTTGGGGAGACCACAGAGGAAATCCGTGAAGCTGGGTGAGCATGTGTCGGGTATATATCTGACAGCTACTGTTGTGTTTCTTGAGGCCTGGCGGCACTGCAGCAGGGTCTTGTGTTGATATCTTAAAAAATATGAGTGACTCGACAATGATATGCACGTGAAATACTTACAAGATCTACCCGAGCGTGAGCTTCAGTGGAATCAGAGTCCTGTTGGATAGTGTAGATTTCAAGAGTGGGTAAACCCTCTGTATCAACAACATATCATCGATAAATTAAGAAAGGAATGTAGTAAATACCTAAGGTCTGGATCGTGTTTGGGGCAGGGGGAGCCACCGTTTCTGCTTCTGCATCTTCCGCGTCTTTTGCTTTCAGCCCTTGAGAAAGAAGGTCGGTTATGCGAGTGAGGATGTTTTTCTTCGACCTGTCAAGGAGGCCTTTGAGGGCTCCTTCAGACGCATGTTCTGTAAGCGCTGGATCTGAAAGCGTGAGTTTATGCCCAAAGTTTGAATAAATTCGAAAGTTACATGCCTGTATCTCCGTGTATGTCGCCTTCAGTCCGACTTATCATCCTGGTCGTATCGGTTTCATGGTCATAATTGTGGGCGTTGGCAGCCACAGTCTGATTAATGTTGACGCTGATAAGATCATTGCCGACTGAAATAACCTTGCTTCCTAAGAATTTCTGGTGCCGGCCACGATTGAACATAGACGAGAATGGGACTCGAGCCCTCGAGTGTCGTGGCATTGGGACTACCATGTTGAAGGGAGACCGTACTTCACGAGCTACAGCGCTAATCTTTTTCCCATGAGAATTTAGGAATTGGCCGTCTAAGCGCTTTCGTGAACAATTGCAAGAACAGGGCAATGCAGAATGTACCTGAAGGATGCGGACTAGTGTAGGAAAGTTGCTCAGACCCTAGTAGATTTATTTCCGATTTGTCTTGCTAGCTAGCGCAAAACAGGATCGCCAGAAAGTTATAAACCAAGTTGTTTGAAATTTGCTTGAAGAAGGATAGATACTTATGATTTCACTTGTGCAATGTGCACCCATGCATTCTGGTTGCGATTCGGATTTGGAAACCCCAAACAAAATCACGTGATTTTATTAACGCCATCAATGGGGTCCACTGGCCTTCAACTTGTTTGCTGCTCGACCACCATGATCTTCTCCTTGCCCGCGACTCTACATGCTCTTATATCTTATCTTATATACTCTGATAACTCACCTATAATTGAACCCACTGTGTCTACAACTTTTCATTTGCGGCACCAACATGCTGTCACCTTGGACACATCCCGGAATGTATTCTCAGATGCTCCAGGGGTCACTGCGCTTACTTCTCCCGAATCCTTCTCAATTCCTACAACACGCATTTCTGTACCGCGACCGCATTCGAATGAGGCTTTCTCTGAAGCACGTCTCCGTTCTCTGAGATATGGCGAGTCATTGCCATTAGAATGGGGAGATACAGACGTATCAGGACCAGACGTCTCCAAACGCGACACTCTTCTGACTCTTGCGAAGATGACGTCAAATTCTTATTTTGAACCAGCCGATGCAAGCTGGTACGATCTCAATCCGGATTGGAATGGGGTGTGTCACAAACACCTCATTGACTTCGTGCACTAATAATACTTCAACCCTCAGACTTATCCCTATGGATGGGAACCCGAATCCGATGGATTCCGTGGCCACGTATTTGTGTCAACGGATAATAGCACCGTTGTTATTTCAATCAAGGGCACCGATGCAGGCTGGATTGCAGGTGGCGGCGGTCCTACGATGAAGAAGGACAAGCAGAATGACAACCTTCTCTTCTCTTGCTGTTGCGCGCGCGTGGGCCCAACTTGGTCAACCGTCTGCGATTGTCATGATGGTGGTTACCGCTGTGATCAGAAGTGTGTGGAAAAAGCTTTGGTTGATGATAGCTTATTCTATCCTATCGCTCTGGTATGTAATTTATACTGAGTAAGACAGCTTATTGATTGATATATACAGAACCTATATAACAATCTCACGTATATGTACCCTGAAGCCAACATATGGCTGACAGGCCATTCTCTTGGTGGTGGAATCGCAGCGCTATTGGGGGCTACATTCGGTGCACCCGTTGTTGCATTCGAGTCTCCAGGAGACAAAATGGCTGCCAGGCGCCTCCACCTTCCATCACCAGTAGGTCTTGTTATGTCTACATTTTATAACGAACCTAACGGCGTACATTGTTAGCCATCGCTTCTGCATATTACCCATGTGTATCACACTGCCGATGTGAGTTTCGTTCATTCTTTCCCCTTATTCATTCTGAAACATTATACAGCCAATACCTATGGGAACTTGCACTGGTGTCACATCCAGTTGTGCCCTCGCTGGCTTCGCCCTCGAATCTCAGTGAGTAGATACCCATAAGGTTGTTGAAGATGCCTAACGGTTCACCACACAGCTGCCACCAGGGCCGTGTTATTCAATTTGACACGGTCCAAAAGCTGGGTTGGTCTGTTGACGTCCGCACGCATCCGATCAGGGCGGTCATCGAACGATTGCTGGGCGAGAAAGCGGAATGGACCTACAACGAAACTAAACCCGCTGACGGTACGATCCGGGGCACGTGGTGGCCATGGGGTAAAGGTGGCGATAAACCCGAACCAGAGGGTTTACCGGATGCAAGGCCTGCTGAGGAGGTTGAGGGTGACGAAGACGGCGTCTGCACGGTATGACCTCTGCAATTATCAGTCATGTTGATTTTTCTAATTGCCCTGCGCGCTTTCTAGGACTGTTATAGCTGGCAGTATGGCGATTATAAGAATCTTTCACTGGCTGAGAATTGGGATGGGAGGTTTAGAATTTAATTGGCGGGTGACGGATTGGTTATAGACATGGGAGGTGCTTAATTTGTTGGGGGAGTTTCTTTCTCATATGCTAGAACAATTTGTAATATAAGCAATCTGCATTTTCTGTCACGTAGGCGCCGAATTGCAGGAAGCTTTGCAGTGACAACAGGTGCGCCCACCGTTATTGTTTCTCATTTTTATACAACCTTCAATATATGGACTAGGATCTCATTCAAGATGTTTGATAAATTATAATAGATTGTCGGAATATATTAACCAAACGCACTTCTGTCATATGATATACAGCTAATTTGTAGAGGTATGCAACTGATCTTTTATCCCCCTTCGACCTTCCCTCTCAAAAAATTCATGTCAATTTATCTAGTTACTATCATCACTACAATTCAAAGTCCACAATATTTTTGGAAGGTCCGATTGAATCAACGTCTTGTGGCGATGGATCAGTCAAATGTCCAAAACAACTGTCTGATGAATATACTCACAACAAAGAAAGGGTAACATCTCCGTGGACTTTGGCCGTCAGGCGAATATCAGCATCCAGGTTGAGGTCAAGGCGCAATTTAAGCGGATTGTTGTCGCTACTACCACCACCGCCACCTGTAACAGCTCCAGCAGTCTCCCCGACAGTGTTTACGGCGTTTCCAACGGTGTTGGTGACCTGTTTCCCTGTGTCTTCAATTTCATCTACAGCAGGTAGGCCTCCACCCTTCTTTCCACCCCGGCGGCGGTTTCTCTTGGGTGGCGCTTCGACTTCAGACTCGCTCTCGGTCGCCATTGAACGGCTGCGCGCAGTGCGACTGCGGCCTCGCTGGCGACTTCGTGATGGCTGACGTTGTTGTTGGTCTTGTGGGCCTGGCTGGTCTTCACGATTGGAGGCGACAGATGCAGCACGGGATGGGGCGCGAGAGTTAGGTTGGGACATAATAAAGTGTATTAGATTTGTGAAAGTGAGCGCATCTTTGTGGAATTGGGGCGGTTTTTAACTTCGGAAACCCTTTTAGATGACGTTGTTTCTTCGTATTCAGTAGGCGCCAGTGGGTGTTTTATTAATAGAATTGATGAGGGAAAATAGCAACGTTTGATGGGACATGTCGTTGAAATGACGTTGGGTTGGTGCCTTGAGCCACCTTCAACTTATGACGTTAAGGATATGACATCCTGACCATTGTTTCTCTAGGTTCCAATAATACAATGTTGGGGCCATGTCCTGTACTTGTACGTGACAAAATGAATGAAAGCTTGACAAGTTGGTGAGTTTGCTCCCAGGAGTACCAGGAACCGAATTGACGGGTCTTGTTTTACTTTCGAGACGACTTAAATTTAACTCTCAGGTCCTCAACGTCAGGCACTGTAATTAGGAACGCTGTCATTCGGCGGAGCCGTGGCGCGTTATGTTTATTGATTGAACCAAACATTTGGAGCGCTTCTAATTCTGAATCCAACAATGTGCAAGTGGTGTTCCATACAGGGCTTCCACAGCAAGTGACGACAGTGTTGGATTCCATATACAAGTGGGGACGCTCTTACCTCAAGAGTGACGAATAGATTTTCTTTCACATGTGGATGTGGGCTCAATCAAATGAAACTTGCACAGGATTGAAGTATAAAAAGAGGGTTGATTGTTTGATTCCAAATTCTTTCTCTTCAAGTAAAACATGACTGAACACGCACTACCAATGTCTCCCAACGTCCAATCGCCCTTCGACCAACCAGGGACACCGAGCGTTGTGGGCTCTGACGCCCACTCCGACCCTCGCCCGAAGGACCAGCAAAGAGTCGACAAGGAACTCGCTGAACGGCTATCGGCTATCATAGAAGATGCCAATAAGCGCGTCATTCCCCTTTGCAATATGATTCGCAGGGTCAGAAAACATGTTTTTTTTTTCCCTGTTGTCTTGGGTAGCTAATTACAGACACTCAGAATATTGAGAATTTCGAGAGTCAAAAACCCGATGACCGCGATGAGGGCGAACTTGTCAAACAGGTTAGGCCCCTCATCGAACAAGCTGATAAGATCCTCAACGAAACCAATGGCGCCGTGCGAGGAGCTGATCCTGATAACCGTCTATCAAATAAAGCCAATCGGAATATGCAAGACCACAAGGCTACTCCGGAAGAACAGCGTCTAGCCGAAGCCCTAAAGACGGTAAGTTTGCGATAGCACTAATCGAATAATATGTCGTGAATTAACCTTGCACCCTAGCTCATGCAGGAAGTTCAAGGTACAATTGACTGGGCTAAGGACAAGCTCTCGTCCTTCCCTAAAGCAAAGAAAAATCTTGGTCCTCTGTTGGATGCCCTCGGTGGTAAGTTGTACATATCGAAAAGCCCTTAGTAACTGACATTACTTACAGAGCCTCTAACTCAAATTGTTGGCGGAGTCGCATTGCTCTTGACTGGCGTATTGAACCTGCTTGGCAAACTTGTAAGTGATAATATCTTCCTTGAATGTCAGATATTTACGGCACCGTAGCTAAGCGGCCTTGGTCTTGATAGTCTCCTGAAAGGAATTGTTGCGGCGACAGTAAGTAAAATTCGATTTAATTAGTTTATTCACCATTAATGCGTCTCTGGTTTCAGGGGCTTGACAAGATTTACAAGGGTCTCGGTCTGGACAAATGGCTGAATTCCGGAAAGAACTAATAAACGTTGAAGCCTATGTATTAGACATTGATTCGCGCAGCTACACTATCTTATTGAACATTATTTTTCTTAAAACACATTTAATAGAACTCCAAAAAAAAAAAATTCATCCAAGCGGCGGCGATATATATAAGCCCACGCATCTCCAACGACCTGGGTACGAAATGTAACCACCGCTAACTTAGGAACAAAGTACAATCATTGTGAAAATAAGTTAGATAGGTTTAGTAGATACTTGATGTCAACCTGCAGGCCGTATACGCTTTCGAGTTCTCCCTTAGACCTGCCCCACTCTTCCCCAAAATTATACCAATGTGTATAAAAACTCTCAATGTATTTAATCGGTGCCCCTTATTGGATCCTCCGATCCAAGCGAGGTATGATTTAAAGTCTGCGGCCGCATCCTCTTTCCATCGATAATTTTGAAAAAAGTGAAAAGTTTCCAATAATGGGAGCAGAGTGGAAGAACGGGCCGCCAGCGCCATTGTCGAGTATGAATGGATATATCGTCGCCATTGAATTGCTCTCTCAAGTAAAAAGTATTCGTATTATCAACGCCGGCCGACTGCACCTGTGGCAACGATGATACGAAGCCAGGGGTTTTTGTTTTGAGTATGATCAAAGATCAGCCTAGGAATGAAATTCGTAACCACCTCGTTATTTTCTGATACATTTCGTCGGGCAAGATCCTAGTCGATGTTAAATTTAATAGGACCCCGAATTGTCTCAGATGGTGGCTGCGTTCAATCCCCTCGCCAACTTGAACAGGCGACACAAATTTAAATTACTATACAAAAAATAAAAAATAAAACACAGATTCGTTAATACAATAAATTTTCCACAGATGGGCTCAAACGCATTAAGCTTTGCCGGTTTTCCCGGAGCATACCTTTTTGTGGACTCTGTGTTGGAGATTAATTTAGGGGTATGATAAAATGATAAAAGATACGCACAACCAATGGAACCTTTTAGCATTCGCTATTGCAATCTGGAGACATTACTATTAGTATGTTGACTAAATGAATTGACGTGCGAGACGGCTTACAAAATGTGTCTCTGCACAAACCGCATCGCTGCAATTTTGGATCGCGTTTCCCACAGCGAGCACATGTGTCCGTCGCTAATGCTATAGAAGGTTCGAGCGTAACTTCTCCTGTCTTATCAATCCTCGTCTGCGGGACGGGCAGATCCACGACGTCTCTTCGACCCAAGGCCTGCGGACTTCCATCAGTACTGCTTGCAGCCATCTCCGCGTTGATCAAATCATTTTGTACGAGCACGCCCAAATTCGTCTTCGCTTGCTGCAAGTCATTGTGGACATACAGCTCCAGCCCAATTGTACCTTGGGGTAGAGATTTAAATGCTGGGTGGCTGTCTGCCAGATCGAGTGCTTCACGATAACGTTTCGCAGCAGTAGCGCGGTCTCCTTGGTCCCATGCAAGGAGACCTAGCGTTATGGCAGCAGTGATCTGCATCCTCTTCAGTAGAACCTTCCCTCGAGGCGTGCGCTCGAGTCGGGGGTGGGGTTTCTGAGCGGAGGGCTTGAACGAGTTGAGAAGCTTGTAATCTTCTGGGTGAGAGGCCTCTGTAAAGTTCATAGCAGGGTTGCGGAAGTATCCTACAAAATGGTACCAGACGGTGCCTAGGAGCTCCTGAGGAACGTCAGGCGGAAAGATGGCTGGGATTTTAGTGGTAACATTTTCATCTTTAACTATTTTTTTGATTGATTTCTGGTGGTATTCAAAAGCATCATTGATTTGTCCCTGGTGATAGCAAGATTCAGCTTTTTGAAACAGTGCGAGACCAGACGACATGGTTGTTCAAGTTTGAGAAGATTAGCTAATACAAATAAACTAGCCTTTCTTAACAATCCGCCGTTCAATGTCAGACGTTAGACCTGTAACCGGCCCCTCTGTAAATGTTTGGTAATTGTAGTACAAGCCACAATCTATATATAACGTAAAACACGTTACTAGTACGCGTTACTAATTATAATGATGGCTATGTCGGGTGTGGGTTGCTTGGCTATGACAAGGCTATGATGTAAATTATAAATAATTGAAACGATTACCGCTTGCAAGTACTGAAAAATAGCCTTGTAAAAGCGAAGTTGTACATTCTTGCAGAACTACCCATTGTTCATTGACAATCGCCACGCCAGCGCATCACCAGACTTTGCCATTCATCATTTATCTGGGGGCTTCGTGCGTGCGAGTTAATGGAGGACGATTACGCTCATCAACTAAGTACACCCATCAACAAATTATTCGACGAGTTACTCGAATCCATATTCCTCATATCAGTCCCTTCATGGTCTTCTACTGAATACTACCCTGGCCCCACCGATCAGCGCGCGCGCGCTATATCTCAAGTTTGTTCCCGCTGGCGACAACTCTCACTTGCCATTCCTAGTTTATGGAAATCCATCGAGCACCACACACAAGAATGGACAGAAGAGTTATTACGTCGCTCTGCACATGCTCCCTTTATCGAGATTAAATGTCGAAGAGACGTGTACTTTGACAGTATGCTCCACACCCCCAGCATCCTGCCTCGCATCCGCTTTTTTGATGGCTGCCTGGATAAAGAGGGCTGGGAAAAGCTATCCAACGGCGCACAACAACCCGGGGCGCAGCTCGAGCACCTCTTTTTGCGCGGCTCGGCTTGTATCAGAGCAAGTTTCACTTTCCAAGGCCATGCGCCCCCGCTGCGGTACATGCGGATGTTAATAACCCAATTTATGGATCTGGCATCACCTTTCTTTTGCAACCTCCGCGACGTAGAGATCCGTCTACAAGTGGTTTCACTTTCCTTTCTTGCGTCAATTGCTGCGAACATGTCCCTCCTCGAGCGATTGTGTATTTTAGATCAACTAGCCATCGAGAGTGAGCACATGCAGCACCAGATTCACTTCCCCCGTCTCCAAATGTTTTCCTTTTTCGATCAAAATTTCCTTAGGTATGTTGACCTGCCCCCAGAGTGTGTGTTGCGCACATCTTGTAATTGGCCAGAACGTCTTGATGCTATCGCGAATATCTTTCGCAGGCTCATCTATGACCACACACAAAGAGGAAACCCCTGGCTCAGTTTTATGGTCTACAATGACCTATTCGCCGTCCACAATGGCAAGGAATTTCAGTGGAATGACACCAATTCTGACGGAGCACGGATAGACACCTTCTCTGAGTCGTTGAATAGCGGCTGGTGGCGGATCCTTCAACAGCATCTTATACGCTGTCTCGCCAACATATTCCCAACGATTACTATGCTTGGGTTTGAGTTCACAGCAAAAGGGGAGAGTGGGGCCATTGGATCATTCTTGTCTCACTTCACCGCCGTTCAGAGTGTCTGGTTTGGATATTCATATGTGGATTTGATCTTTCCGTGTTTGAAACAGTTGTACGACGATGGCTCGGGGCCAAGAATGTTGTTGCCCTCGTTGAAGACTCTCTATATACCTCAAAATGACTACTTGTGGGAGAGATATGCTCCAGAAGTCAAGTCCTACCTCGCTTGGAGGATCGAACAGGGTGCACCAATCGAAAGTATTGGGGCCCTGTATGATCTAGATCTTGATCATACAAGTACTACGCAACATGTGTGGAGCGGCTTTGGGAGCGAAATTGAAGATGCTTATGGCTTACGGGTCAAGTCATCAAGCTAACTTACATTGGTATCAGCTGTGCGACGTGTACACAATCTACTTTCGTCGCTTATAATTTAGGACATCTCGGTTTCATGTTTTAATTTATACCTCAGGATTTAACTTGATCACAACTTGCTTTCCGAATTCACCCCATGTTGCTTGGCTGTGTGGATGACAGCGCGTCTAGGCTTTCCGAGATAATGATGTTGTCAAAAAATCAACGTGCACTGCAATGAATGCCGCGACCACATTCCGCAGATTTAAATTTCCGCACTGCGCGTGCCAGAACTTTTCCCAACATCTGGTCGGGCAATGTTGAAGAAGAAATCGCATGCGAGTTGGAGAGGACAAAATTGGGGCTCGGATCTGCTTGGTGAGGGGCGCGTACCTTATGGCGACAATCAATGTTTTTAAATAAATTTTGAACGACAAATAATAGTCAGTTTAGAGCTAGACTTGGCGAGATCTGAACCGATAATTCTTGAAACTGTCGGACGCGTATATAAATGTTTTGTTCGCTTCAGCCATCTGGTAAGTTCGAGGATACGATACCACTTTGTTTAGAATACAGATAACATATCCGAACAGAGCTATGATACATCGCCGCCTCTGTGATAATACTTTAGGCCATTGTTCAGAAGAGAATCAAACGAGATGGAATGACATGTGGCTAAAAGGGGGCTATGAGGATGGAGATGAAACTTGAACATTAATGGCTGGATTGCAGTACCTTCGATTCTGATTCTACCTGGTCGCATGCCCCAGGTACTTGTTTCTGCTTGCACCAACATTGCAGCTCCAAAGCCATCCGAGGTACGAGGTACATATTATCACAGCTTTTTGTCGCCACCCGTATTGGAAGATAGCCTGTTGACGATTGAATTAATACGACCCTGGTCATTGTCGTCTGGCACTGGACCAGTCCTTCTGGCAATTGTTTTCCGTGCATGAGGTGTGATTGAAGATACGCAAGTAAATTGTGTCTGGCAGTTTCGCTTTGAGTTTTTGCGTGGCTTGAGTAATCTGGCATTGAAAAAGTCAAAGAAGCAGTCTTTGTGAAGAGCTCTGTGGCTCTTGCTAGATAACAACGAAGGAGGGGTAGTATGTAGTGTTGCGTATGAGTACTG
>JASFDA010000129.1:0-29919 GCA_036936965.1 Cystoderma amianthinum
ATAAACTTTTAACTTATTATTTATTGGTGTAATCACCTAGTCTTAAAATTTTTAATTTTTAAAGCTTTTCTTTTTTTAAGGTTTTCTTTGGCCTGGGGGCTTGCGCTTAAAAACTGAGAGTAGGGTTAGACAACACCTACGGCCTCTATTAGCCTTTTAGCCTTGCCTGCGAAGCGCTTGTAATCGAAGATTACTAGCGCAATTAAAAACAAATTTTCTGCGAAGCGCGAAGCTTTTTTTGTATTGTTTTTTTTTTTAATGGTAGGGGTCTAGGCCAAAGCAACCAGCCACTTTACCGCTACCACATTAGGCGAGGCTTGCGTCTTTTCCAAAATTTTAAATAACACAAAAAAGTTTTTTTAAATGGCGCAGGGCAAATGAGGGCAACAAATAAGAATCAAGCGCCCAGTTGCTTCTAGTAATCTTCGATTACAAGGGCTGCATATTAACAACGGCTGCTTGCTAGCTCTGCTAAGCGCTAGCTGGTAAATTGTTTTGTTAGGCTTGCCTGCCGTAAGTCGTAGACAACAGGCGCTAGTAATCTTCGATTACTAGCGCTTTAATAAAAAATTATCAATTTGTTTTTTTTTAGTAGTAGACTAAGTCAACAAAAGCTTTTTTTAAGCGCTAGCTACAGACCAGCGGTTGCTTGTAATGTGGACTGCTTAGCACCAGCCTACGGCAATTTTAAAAGCGAGTAGCCTAGCCTAAAAAACAAAAAAATAATAAATTGTTTTTATTTTGAGCGTTCTATTTGTTTTACAAGGGAGTTACCTTTAACAAACAACCAAAATTTCTTTGTTTTTTGTTTTTTGTTTTATTGTACTAGCGAGTCGCCTGAAAACAAAATTTCAATTTTTGTTACAGGCTAAAGTGTGCGCTAGTTGGCTATGCCCACCCTTGTAATCGAAGATTACTAGAAGCAGGGCAACAAAACAAGCCTTTAATTTTTTTGTTTTAAACATGTCCAGTAGCACCCTAACTAGCTGCGCCACGGTAAAACAAATTAAAAAATTTAATTAGAAAATTAATAACAAATTTAAAAAATGAGAATATTAAAAACTCACGTCTTACTTAGATTGTTAAACTCTTATTTAGTAGATTCACCACAACCAGCTAATATTTCTTATCTTTGAAACTTTGGATCATTGTTAGGAGCTTGTTTAATAATACAAATATTAACTGGGGCTTTTTTAGCTATGCACTATACTCCAAATGTGGATTTTGCTTTCAATTCAGTAGAACATATTATGAGAGATGTAAATAATGGTTGGTTAGTTAGATATACACATGCAAATGTGGCCTCATTTTTTTTTATATTTGTATATATGCACGTAGGTAGAGGATTATACTATAGCTCATATAAACACCCGAGAGTATTAGTGTGGTCTATTGGAGTAATAATTTTAGTATTAATGATGGCTATAGGTTTCTTGGGTTACGTATTACCTTATGGTCAAATGTCTTTATGGGGTAATTATGTGCCCCAAATGGTAGATTTACTTAATGATTTTATGCTTTTATTTAATACAATACCATTTATTAAACCTAAAACAAGAGCTAACAAAAGAATAGGTCCTCATAATGAAGATGTAATTTCTGTTATTATAGGATCTATGCTTGGCGATAGTTATGGTGAAAAACACGGAATGGGAACCAGATTTACTTTACAACAAGAGGAGTCAAATATGGAATATTTAGTATGGTACCATAAATTTTTTAATGATAGAGGTTATTGTTCTGACACTAAACCTAAAAAAAATATTAGACTAGGTAAAAATAATAAAATTAGATATTTATTTAGATTTAGAACTTTTACTTTCACTAGTTTCGATTGAATTAGAGAAGCTTTTTATTCTAACGGTATAAAATGTGTACCTAAAGATATTGGTAAATATTTAACACCTTTAGCTCTAGCTATTTGAATTCAAGATGATGGTGGTAAAGTTTCAGCAGGATTAAAAATAGCTACTAATTGTTATACTTTACAGGAAGTAAAATTTTTATGTACAATTCTTAATGATAAATACCAATTAGAAGCTAGACCTCAAAAAGCAGGTGTGCTTAATCAATATATAATTTATTTTCCAAAAAGTACAATGAGCACTCTATCTAAACTAATTAAACCTTATATGGTGCCCTCAATGTATTATAAACTAAATAATTATTAATTAAAATCTATTATAGTCCTATCATTAACAATTATGCAATTTACACTAAAAAAATAGTTTATAATGTGATAGAAGATCTTGAGAACGATCTTGAAAAAAATTAATGTTTTTAAATTTTTTTTGGCAATATCAGTGAAAACGGTAAAAGAAATAGCTTTTGTTTCAAGACCGTCGGTTGTGTGTACAATCGCTACAGACTGGGTCACTGGTGGGTGCCTGAAATGGTGCTTAATGTACAGTCGGTTTCTTCATCGTTTTTATTCTTATTTGTCTTTGCTTTTTTATTTATTATTTAAATAAAAATACTTACCATGTAAAAAAAGGAATAGAAATAAGAAAATACGATGCTCAAGACTTTATGTAATTTCCTTCGGACGCTGTTAAAATTTTTCAATTTTTCTTAGGGTAAGCATAGCCAACCTTGTAATCGAAGATTACTACTGGCCTAGCCCGGCTTGCTTATTTATTATAAAAAAAATTAAAAGCAAAAGGTCGATAGGGTTTAAAGTACAGGTAAGTAAAATAAAAAGCATTTACTATTTTTAGTTAATTTATTTTACTTAAATTCCTTGCAACGTTAACACTTTTTTAATTAAAAAAAAAAAATAAGTGTAATATAAAAATGTAGCAAGGAAAAAGAATTAGGCAACCGTTATTACTAATTTATTATCTGCAATACCAATTTTTGGTCAAGATATTGTAGAGTTAATTTGGGGTGGTTTCTCAGTATCAAACGCTACATTAAATAGATTCTTTTCTCTACATTACTTATTACCATTTTTATTAGCTGCTTTAGTAGTAGCACATTTAATAGCTTTACATTTTAATGGTTCAAATAATCCAAATGGAGTAAATTCAAATGGAGATAGATATGCATTCCATCCTTATTTTGTATTTAAAGACCTGGTTACACTTTTTGCTTTCTTTTTAGTATTATCTGTAATTGTTTTCTTCTATCCTAATCTTTTAGGACATTCAGATAACTATATACCAGCTGACCCTATGGTTACACCAGCTTCAATTGTACCAGAATGGTATCTTTTACCATTTTATGCTATTTTAAGATCTATCCCTAATAAATTGTTAGGAGTATTAGCTATGTTTGGTTCTTTATTTATTTTATTAATATTACCAATAACAGATTTATCTAGAATTAGAGGATCTAAATTTAGACCTGCTATGAAATTAGCTTTCTGGTTTTTTGTTGTAGACTTCATAATTTTAATGTGGATCGGTTCTCAACATCCTACTACTCCCTTCGTAGAAGTTGGACAAATAGCTACCGCATTTTATTTTGCTTGGTTCTTGGTAATAGTACCTATAATCGGTATAAGTGAAAATACTTTAAACGATTTACAAACAACTAATAAAAACTAATTATTGCCTGTCGCTGTTAAAAAAATTTCAAGTTTTTTTAAGGGCCGGCTTTGCAGGCCTGCCTAAACAAAAAGCTTCGCACTAGTAATGTTCGAATACAAGCGCTAGTAATCTTCGATTACTAGCGCCTGTTGTCTACGACTTCCGGCAGAAAATTGTTTTTTAAAGCTAGCGACTCCGGCCTAACAAACAAATTTTTCAATTTGTTTTTTAAAGCTAGCGACTCCGGCCGGCTAAGCAGGCTTAAAAAACAAATTTTTCAATTTGTTTTTTTAGGCTGCGCAAAACAGGCAGTGGTAGCCGTAGGCAACAAAAAAGGCGTCTTTTGTCTAGTTTGCTAAGGCAAACTAGTAAAAAGACGCCGGCCTGGCAAAGCAAGGCTACTACTAATAAATTTAAAATTAATTTAATTTTTTCAGCTTGTAGTAGCCTAGCCTAAAACAACCAACAGATAATTTGGTTTTTAATTGAACGCCCGCCTTGTTGCCACAGCAAACTAGGCAGCAGCCGTTAAGAAAATTTATCCTTTTTTTTAGGCAAGCCAACAACCCTTATTTAGCAGCGCTAAAACAAAAATTTATCGGGTGGCCGGTCAAATCTTTTTTTTTTTTTAACCCCTATTAATTTTTTTAGCGCCCTGGCCTTAAAAAACTACGCTGCGCGCCTGTTGTCTTGCTTCGCTAGACTCGCTAGCCTTAAAAACAATTGAAAATTGTTTTTTTAGTCGCTGGCGCAAGAATATTGTTTTAAATGGCCGGGTTGGTCCTTGTATCGCTTACTGGCCTAACAAACAAATTTAAAATTGTTTTTTGTTTTTTGTTTTAATCGCAGGCAAGCCACGACCCCAGGAAGCCAAGCTAGTAGAGGGTCGTGGCTTGCGGTTGAAGAGTTGGTGTTGGTCGCCGGCCTTAAAATTTTAAAATTTTATTTAAAAAATTGTTAGCTCCAGGGGGGGGGGGGGGGGCTTACCAAAACCTTCGCATAAAAACAAACAAAAATTTAAAAATTTTTAATGCGCGCTTCTTGTTGCCAGAGGCAAATGGGCAAGCCAACAAGCCTTCAATATTTATTTTTAGTTCTAGTAATCTTCGATTACAATCCTAGCCTACTCCTCCCCTGTCCTAGCCATAAACCTAAAATTTTAATTTGTTGCAGTGCGCTAGTTATCGAAGATTACCGTAGGCAACAAGCAAGGCAGGTAAGCCTAAATATCTATTGTCTATTTTTTAATTTAAGTTTAAAGGAGTTTTCTATATGGAATTAGAAAGATGTAATTAAATATTTTATTTAGTAGCCTTGTTGCCGTAGGCTACTGTAATTAATTTCTAATTTGGTGTAATTACAGGGCGGCCTGTTGTCTGGCCTAAAAAAAAAAATTGAAAATTGTTTTTAAAGCTAGCGAGACATATACAACAGGCTCGCAGTTGCCTAGTTTGCTGTGGCCTTTTGTTCTGCCTGCGCCAGCGAGTCTTGACTACCGGACGTAATTTAGGCCTTCGGTCTAAAACAAAAAGCTGCGCTAAAAACCAAATTAATAATTTTGTTTTTTGTTTTTTGTTTTTAGAGCCAGAAAATTGTTTTTTATGCCCTTAAAAAAAAGCGCGCTCTTTCTAGTAGCCGCGTTGATAGCCTTGTTGCCACAGCAAACTAGGCTACTTTGCAAGACCTATCCCGCCTCAGGATTATAAAAATATAAAAAGCTTCGCCTGCGCAGCTGTTAATATGTAGCCTTTGCTGCGCTAGCGCTAGTAGCCTTTGGCAACAAGTTGCCTAGTAGCCTAGTTTTGCAAGGCAATTGTGCGCCAGCTACTACTACCATTAACACAAATTAAATTTTATTTGTTAGGCTCTTAGAGACTGTAGAGCAAGCTGGAGACCTTTTGGAAAGGTAAGGTTTGGTTTGTAAAAGGCTAGCGCAGCCACCCCGCGGTTTAATAATTAGAGTTGGGAAGGTGTTGACTTAGTCTACTAGCTAGCGCACAGCCAACTCCTATTTTAGTAAGGTGGGCGGGTGGTGGGCTATGCCTACCCGGCCTTAAAAACAAATTTAAAATTGTTTTTTGTTTTTGTTTTTTGTTTCGCGCTTCGCGCTTCCTAAACAAAAAATTTAAATTTAGTTTAAAGCAAGCGAGTCCGTATGCCTAGCCAAGCAAGGCTACAGGTCCACAGGACAGGCAAGCCAACAAGCGAAGCAGCTACCGTACTAAAAAAAATTTAAATATAATTTTTTTGCTAGCTGTAGCCTTTAAAAAACAATTGAAAAATTTTGGATTCAGGCCGGCTTTGCAGGCCCCCCTTTCAGCTAAGCGCGTTTCGCTGGCATGCGCCTTTAGCTAGCGCACCTGCCTAAATAAAGGTTCGAATCCTTTACTCTTTAGATTATATCAAATTTAAAAAATCTAAAATGTTGATGATTTAAGATATAAGAATATGATTTCAAAGATAAATCTTAAGAAGCTATTTAATTATAAAAATAATAGCTTTAATTTATTATTTGATGTTGTTTTTACTGCTAACACCGCCTTTTCGACAGGCGGTGCCTGCTAAGCGCTTGCTTGTTGGCTGTAAAAAACAAATTAAGCGCGCCTGTTGTATGGCCGTGCTCTAGCGACTATTGCCTGCTTAACCGGCCATACAACAGGCAATAGTCGCTAGCTTTAACACAACTTTCAATTTGTTTGTTAGGCAGAAAGTTGTGTTAAGCGCAAGCCTACTAGCCAGCAAGCATTAACACAACTTTCAATTTGTCTTTTATTGTTTGGTGAGCTAACGAGGCGTAGTCTACACAGCTACTCGTACTTAGGGGCTCCTAGGCAAGAATACAACTAAAAATAAGACTAATTATAAAGTACAGTAAATTAAGATAGACAATACGTAATAAAAATAAATGAGTAAATTTTCAATTTTTAATACAATTTTTAATGATGTGGCTCAACCTTGGCAATTAGGTTTTCAAGATAGTGCTGCACCAAGTTTCACAGGATTAGTAACATTACATAACACTATTGGATTTTATTTAGTAGTTATTAGTTTTGCTGTTTTCTGGGTACTTTTTTCATTAATTTATTATTATAATTCAAGTAAACATGCTATAGCACATAAATATCTTACACATGGAACAGTATTAGAATTAATATGAACAATAACACCAGCACTTATTTTAATAGCTATTGCTTTCCCCTCATTTAGATTATTATATTTAATGGATGAAGTTATTTCACCAACTTTAACTATTAAAGTAGTAGGTCACCAGTGGTATTGGTCTTACGAATATTCAGATTTTATAACAGATAGTGGAGATTCTATTGATTTTGATTCATATATGTTGCCTGCTGATCAATCTGGGAAATTGATCCCGTGGGCTCAACTATCAAACTCCGGGGACACCCTAAAGATTATAGTACCAAGCCATAATGTAAACGTTATGAGTGGCCAGAATAATTACCTGGGTAAGGTAACAAGCTATAATATGAACGAAAGTGAAATGGGTTATCGCGGATCTAAATCCAGCGCTATTGCACTGGTAAAAGAGCAACGAGTGGACGGTAGTTACAGTTTTCAAGTAGGACTGTTAAGGTGCACTCTAATGGCCCCAGTAATGGGGTATCAAACTGAAATCCTTTCTAACAAAAATAATGTCTCTGAAAATGTAGTTGTTACAAAAAAACCAAAGTTAAATAAACTAGATCCTTGGTTTATGACTGGATTTGTTGATGCTGAAGGTTATTTTAGTATTGAATTATATAAAGATTCTAAAGCTAAATTTAAGTATACTCCTAGATTAATTTTTGGAATTAACTTACATGTTAAAGATTTACCTATTCTTCTAAGTTTTAAGGATACATTAGGAGTGGGAACTGTAAGTACAAAAGGGAAAGTAACTAATTATACAGTTAAAAAATTTAAAGATCTTGCAGTTATTGTTAACCATTTTAAACTATATCCTCTTGTTTCCAGCAAATCTCTTGTGTATCAATATTGGTTACAATCTTATAATATTATGGAAAAAAAAGAACATTTTAATTATCAAGGTATTAAAAAATTGGTTGCAATAAAAAATTTAACTAATTTCGGATTATCTGATAGTTTGAAAGAAGCTTTTCCTGATTTTAATATTCCTTTAATTGATACTATGTCTTACAATTTTAGTAGTATTCCTCATGGAATGTGGGTAGCAGGATTTGTAAGTGGAGATGGATCTTTTTATACTAAGTTGACACAGTATAAAGATACATTTCATACAGGATGTGTTTTTAAAATAACTCTTCATCTTAAAGATACTGCATTATTAGAAGGTTTATACGATTATATTTCAAATTACTTTCCCCCGCGGCCCGCACCCGGTACGGGGGAAAGGGCTAATATTTCTTTCAAAAAAAATAATTCAAGAACAAATAAAGGTATTTTTTTTTCAAAACAAACTGTAAGTTTAATTATTTCAAATATTCAGAATATAGGTAATATTATAATTCCTTTTTTTGAATTATATCCAGTCTTAGGAGTAAAGAAAATGGATTATAATGATTTTAAAAAAATTTATAATATTATTTTATCAAAATGTCATTTAAGTCCTGATGGTTTGGCCCAAATCCAACATATTAGGAATAATATGAATGATAAACGAAAAGTATTTTAACTTTGGGTTGGCTTCGCCAAACAGATAAAATTTTGTTTGATAAATTCAGTTAGCCATGGAATCTGATTTAGAATTAGGACAATTTAGATTATTAGATGTTGATAATAAATTAATTGTTCCTGTTGATTGCCATATTAGATTAATTATTACAGGCTCTGATGTTTTACATTCTTTTGGTGTACCTTCTTTAGGATTGAAATTAGATGCTGTACCAGGTAGATTAAATCAAGTATCTTTCTTAGCTGAAAGAGCTGGAACTTTCTACGGTCAATGTAGTGAAATCTGCGGAGTATGGCATGGATTTATGCCTATAGTAGTAGAAGCTGTTTCTTCTCCTGATTTCTTAGTATGGATAGATACCGCTTCTCAATAATTAATTTAACTTAGTAAGTTAAATTATGTTTAAATAAATAATACTTATAAATACCTAAAGAACTTTTAAACGATCAGAAAATAACATAAAAGGGCGCTAATCTAAAAACAAATTAAAGGTTGCCTGCGTAGCGTTTTTTATGGTGCACTAGCGTTGCTAGTGGGCCTGCTTCGCCTGACTATTTACGCTTAACACAACTTTCAATTTGTTTGTTATGCTACTAGGAAAGTAATTTAGTATTTAAACTGAAAATTATTTAACCCCCAAAAACAAAAAACAAAAAACAAAAAAACTAAAACTTAATCATAAAATATGTTCTTACATATTCTTAAAAAATTTAAGATACCTTTAATATCTCATTTTTATTTATGCTTGGGCGGCTTGGTTAAAGCTTCGCAGCAAGCTTTAACCAAGCCCTTTGCTCTAGTAGCCTTTGGCAACAAGTTGCGCTAGCATGCCTAAAAAAAATTTGAATTTTGTTTTTTTTAAGCTAGCGAGTCCGGCGTAGCAGTACAACAGGCGCATAACCGGAAAGTAGGGACTCCTAAAAAACAAATTGAAGGCTTGCCTTTTGTTGGTGGTGGGCTTGTTGTAGCTGAAAGCAAACTACTAGGAAAAAGCGCGCCTGCGCTAGCGACTCTGGCCTAAATAAAAAGCTTCGCGCTAGTAATCTTCGATTACAAGCGCCTTTTGACCGGCTTCGCCGGACTCGCTAGTTATCGAAGATTACCATAGGCAACAGAAAATTGTTTTTAAATCTAGCGACTAAAAAAACAATTTTTCAAATTTGTTATAAAGGGCGGTGAAGCAGGCAAGCCAAGCCCCACCTTAAAAAAGTTAAATATGTTTAATATATTAAAGTAAAACTGTTGCAAAACCGCGGTACATGCCCGCTTTAAACACAATTTTATCTGCTTTTTTTTTAATCAGATCCGGCATAGCCAGCCAAGGAAAACAAAAAAACAAAAACAAAAACAAAAACAAAAACAAAAACAAAAACAAAAACAAATTTTTTTTGTTTACAGGCCTGTAGCGCTTCTAGTAATCTTCGATTACAAGGTTGGCTATGCCTACCCTAAAAAACAATTACGAAAATTTTTTAACAGCTACTACCGGCCTGCACAGCTGTTAGGCGCTGGAGCACGCGCTTTTTTTAAAAGCGGTTCACGCTTCGCAGAGATAGCTCTTTAAATTCAAGAGCGTAATAATAAACAAACTAATATGCCTCAATTAATACCATTCTTTTTCTTTAATCAAATTTTATTCGCGTTTACTATTTTATTTTCTATAATTTATCTTTTTTCTGTATATTTTTTACCTTCATTTACACTACAACAAGTAATCAGAACATATATTACAAAATTAAGTAAAAAAAACTAGTTTTATAAAATAATTTTATTATATTATAACCCCTTTGACTATTATAATAAAAAAAACAAAAACTAAAAATATATCTGCAGCTGCGCAGGCCGGTGGTGTAGTAATCTTCGATTACAAGCGTGCGCTAGCGAGTATGCCTTAGCAAACTAGACAAAAGGCGCTTATCTAGCATGTAGCCTTAAAAAAACAAATTGGAAATTTTTTTCAGGCGACTCCAAAGCGCAATACAAAAACAATTTTCAAAAATTGTTAACGGCTGCTGCCTAGTTTGTTTTGGCAACAAGGCTGGCGCTCCTTTAAAAACAATTTATCAATTTGTTTTGTTAGGCTAGACTACTAGAGCTATCGCGCAGCTTTCCCCCCTGTAGGCCTTCTTGTTCAGCCGTCGCCTACCTCGCCTCAGTTTGCTTAGGTAGACGGGGCGGTAGACGCAGTCAACTCCTATGGTAATTTTTTTAGGCTAATCGTTATTTAATATTATAATTTTTATATTAAAAGAGTATTAAAGAAAAATTTAATTTGACCCAATAAAAGTAGGTCTTTTGCCTGCTTGCTTGCCAGACCGGCCTTGGCCTGGCCAGCTAGCTTGGGATTCGCATTAAAAAAAGCTTCGCCGCTAAAAATCTAAAATTATATTTTTGTTTTAAAGCGCCAGTAGCCTTTGGCCTTTTGTCTAGTATGCTAAGGCACCTAAAGACTACCGAAACAGAAAATTTGTTTTTAGTGGGGTAGGCATAGCCAACTAGCGACAGGCCAGCACCTTTAATATGTTAGACGCTATCTTAATAAAATACTCAAATATTATGTTAGCAGCAGCAAAATACATAGGAGCAGGTTTAGCTTGTTCAGGTTTAATCGGAGCAGGTGCAGGAATTGGAACTGTTTTTGGTTCTTTAATCTTAGCTACAGCTAGAAACCCTCAATTAAGAAGTCAATTATTTTCATATGCAATCTTAGGATTCGCATTAGCAGAAGCAACTGGATTATTTGCTTTAATGATGGCTTTCTTATTACTTTACTCATAAATATAAAAAAAAAAATAAAATAAAAATTTATTTTGTATTAGTTAGAATGATTAACCCCTTTTTTTTAATAATTATTCTCGCTTTAACTGCTAACACCTCTGGTACCGCTTTCCTCGCCTCAGTTTGCACAGGTGGTCGGCCCGGTGGTGATGCGCCAGCTACGAAGGCCGTAAGTCCTGCCTGCTTAGCCGGCCGGACAAAAGGCAACAGCAAACTAGGCTTAAAAAAAATTAATAATTTTGTTTTTTGTTTTTAGCGCAAGCAAAAGGCCAGGTAAACGACTCTACTTTAATAGTCGGAATATATAAAAAAACAAAAAAAAAAAATTTGTTTTTTAATTGGGCCCTTAGCTTAATTGGTAAAGCACCTAATTGTCAATTAGGTTTATCCCAGTTCGAATCTGGAAGGGCTCGTTTTTCAAAACAAGCAGTTGCCTTCGGCTACCGGAGCTTAATAAAAATTTTAATTTATTTAAAGGCAAGCAAGCGGTCGCTGGGCGGATCACGCTCCGCAAAAATAGCGGAGGGTGCGCAAGCGCTAGTAGCCTTTGGCAAAAATCAGAGAATAATATAATATAATCAATGTAATTTTTTTTTTACATTAATCAAATTATAAAAATAAAGCGAGTATAGTTAAGTGGTATAACCTCCGCCTTCCAAGTGGATATCGCCAGTTCGAATCTGACTACTCGTAAATTTTTCTTTTTTTTTATTTTAATTCCTGGCCTGGCCTAAAAAATTTTTAATTTGTTTTTTAGGCGAGGCGGGAATATAATAAAAAGCTTCGCGCCTGTTGTCTAGTAGCCTAGTTTTGCTACTAGACTACAGGCCGCCCTACTTATATTAAGGTCTTATGGCTGAGTGGTTTAAGCGAGGTACTGTTAATACTTTCTACAGAGGTTCAAATCCTCTTAAGGCCTAAAATAAATAGAATTATAATTAAAAATGAGCCTGCTTGCTATGGCCTGGTGGCTTACGGTGGCAGAGTAGACTAGCACAGTTGCTTATTAGTCTGTTGCAACAAGGCTATCAACGCAGCCGGAGTTGTAGTTGACTTAACCTAGTCCTACGGCCTCTAGAAGTCAAAGGCAATAGTTAGCTCGGGCTACTAAAACAAAAACTAAAAAAAATTGTTTTTGTTTTTTTAATTTCTGGCCATTTAAAAATTATTAAATTTGTTTTTTAGGGTAGCGAAGTTAGTAAAGCTAGCGAAGCACGCCTGTTAACAAAATTATAAGATAAAATATTAGCGAACATGTTGAAATTGGTAAACAATCTTTTCTTAAGCAAAAGTGGAAGTGATTCCTTAAGAGTTCGAGTCTCTTTGTTCGTATCATGTTTCAAAGATAGTGTAAAATTAAAAAAATAACTACAATAAAAAAAAAAAGCGATCGTAAAAAACAAAAAACAAAAAACAAAATTCAGGCCGGTGGTGATGCGCCTGCTACGAAGGCCGAAAGTAAAAGACAAAAGGCAACAGCAAACTAGGCTTAAAAAAAATTAATAATTTTGTTTTTTGTTTTTAGCGCACCCGGTTAGCACGGCCTGCTTGCCAGCGAAGCCGGCTAGAGGCCTAAAAAAAAAAGTGAAGGCTTTTTGCCAAAGGCTAGTAGATTTTTATAATGGCCAGCCATTATAAAAAAAGTAAATTTTTTTTTTATAAGGTAGCGCATATAAAATTTTCACTTAGAGCAGTCCTCTTAGTTCAAATGGTTAGAACTTCATTCTTCTAAAGTGTCGATTCTGGTTCGAGTCCAGAAGAGGATTATCACAAGCTAAAACCCGAAATTTTTTTTTAGGCGCTAGCGCTAGCGCCAGCCTACGACAATAAAAAAAAGCTAGTAGCCTTGCCTAGCCTGTTGTATAGTTTTATTAGGCCAGTACAATTGCTAGCGCATGGCAAAGCAATAGTAGGGTTGCAAAGTTTCCTAGCCTACAAAACAAATTGATAAATTGTTTTTAAAGGAGCGCCAGCCTTGTTGCCAAAACAAACTAGGCAGCAGCTGTTAACAATTTTTGAAAATTGTTTTTAAGCGCAGCCACAGGTAGTAATCTTCGATTACAAGCAACTACAACAAGGCTACTAACAAAATTTTAAATACTAATTTTTCAGGCTAGCTTTAAAAAAATTGAAAATTTTTTTTTAGGCTACTAACAAAATTTTATATTAAATTTTTTTATAAGCTAGCACCGCCTGGGCGACAGAGATAAAATTTACAATTAAATATGTTTATTTTATATTTTATATTTTAACATCATAAAATTTAAAAACACTTCGCTAAAAAAAATACTACTGTTTTTTTTAATTAAAAAACAATTTTTTGTTTTAATTTTTATAACATCTTATTGGACTCGAACCAATAACCTACTGCTTCGAAGGCAAACGCTTTACCAATTCAGCTAAAGATGTCAATTTTTGTTTTTTAGATAATTTTTTTTAATAAGCTATCCCTTATATAGTATAGTTATATCACTTATAATATATAAAAATAATTATACTATTAATCTAACAAAATAATTATTTTGTTAACATGCCTGCGCAGCCGTTAACAAAAGCTAGTAGTCTTGCCTGCGCCACCGATAGTGGCCTTTTGTCTAGTATCGCTAGCGCACAGACAACTAGCGCAGCGGTAGTCCTTTAAAAACAATTGAAGGCGCAGCTTTGTTTATAGGCTAAGCAGGCAGGACAACAGCTCCTCTACCTAATTATTTTTTAATTATTTTTGTTTAAGGGCGAGCAGGAGCTGGGGCAAGAATGCTTAATTATAACTCTTTAATTAGTTTTTATATAAAAAAACTAAAAGTAATTAAGTTCTATAATTTTATTATGTTTAAATAAAAAATTAAAGTAAATGTAAATAGGAGTGTTTAGCTCTTTATCCCGCCGGTGGCTAGTAGCCGTAGGCAACAAGCAAGCCTGGTAAACAAACAAAAAACAAAAAACAAATTTGTTTTTGTTTGTTTTTTGTTTGTTTGTTTTTTAGCGGTCGCCTCGCCTTAGCGAAGCGCATAAGTGCTTGCTTGCGCTGTTCATGCTCCTGCGCAGCACTCGCTAAGGCGAGGCAAGCTGAGTTAGCGGTGGTGACTTGCCTTCTTTTTGTTTTAGCTGATATGCAAGCGGAAGTCCGGATGCCTAGCAAAGCAAGGCTACAGGTCAACTTACTTTTTAATTACCCCCTAACTATCTAGAGCTATTTCTAAAAAAAATAGGCTATAATTTGTTATAGTGTGCAATAATAGCAGTAAATATTTTTATTTACCGCCTAGCTTTACTTTTGGCGCGCCTGTTGACTTGTTGGCTACGCCTACCAGTGGGAATCTACGATAACAACCGGAAGAACGGCGCCTTAAAAACAAATTTAAAAAAATTTGTTTTTTTATTGCTGGCCAGCTAGCGCGGCAACTTCGTTGATAGCCTTGTTGCCAAAGGCTTCTATGCCTAAAAAAAAAGAAGCTGCGCTTAAACAAAAAATTAATAATTTTGTTTTTTGTTTTTAGAGCCAGAAAATTGTTTTTAAGCGCTAGCTACAGGTGCAAGTCTAACCACTCCCGGTTTTATTTTTTTTTAAAAAATCTTAAAAAAAGCGCTTGCCTTAAAAAATTTTAAATACCATTTTTAGCGGTTGCGAAGCAAGCCAGGCCTGCGCAACTGCAGGCATATTAAAAATAAAATTACACTGGTGCCTTGTAATCTTTTTTTGTTAGGCTGCGAAGCGCTAAGCGCGAAGCGCTTAAAACCAAAATTATCAATTTGTTTTTTTTTTTAGCGCTGCGCTAGGCGAGAGAATCCTTTTTTTTACTATATACTTTTTAAATTAAAGCTTTTAAATAAGTTTTTTGTTTTTTATTTTTTATTTACTACTTAAATTATATTTCGCCAGCGAGTATAATATTATCATTAATATTTATATATTTTAACTTATATATAAAATCTAATGACTTAATTTAATATTTTATTTTATGATAAGTAATAATTTAATGTCAACTATTATAAGTTTAGCTCTTAATTTAATAGATGTTTTATGTATTATATTACCAGTTCTATTAGCGGTAGCTTTTATGACTATAATAGAAAGAAAACAATTGGCTGCTCATCAAAGAAGAGTAGGACCTAATACAGTAGGATATTATGGTATTTTACAACCGTAGCACAAAATGGTCTGCGAGCGGCTCTATTTTGTGAAAGATAGTGAAAAACAGAACTATTTGCTGGAAAATACGATAATGAGACTGTACTTAAAATTTAGTGAAAATCAGTCTTATGGTACAATCAGCAGGGAAGAATTTTAATAAAGTTCCCCTCAACGATCACACGTTCTGCAATACTTCAAATAGTATTGATAATATGATCTATCTCTTAGTCGTATTAACAATGCTCATTATTTGAATTTTTTCTCTGCTTATGGCAGTTCGCGGTAATTTAGTGGATATGTATACTATGTCAGTAATTCCTTTTGTAGGTAGGCGAAGCCACCCTGATTATTTGTACCGTCATATTATTAAGTTTAAGTCTTGGCAAAATATTGTTAGGTATAAAAAACATAAAGGAATATCACACTGTAATGATATACCAAAAAACATTACTACATTTCGTAAGGCTTGGCTAGGTGTTAGTGGTATTTATAAAATTACATTTCTTCCTTTTCGTTTATTTACTTATTATGGGTCTTCTTCTAATTTAGGTATGCGTTTCAAATATCACTATTTTAATGGGGCTAAAAAAGAAAACTTTTTAGGTTTATTTCTGAGTGTGTTTGGATGGTCTAATTTTTCGATCACTGTTATAGAAACTTGCTCTCGTGCTGATTTAGCTAGTCGAGAAGATTGGTATTTATCTCGATACCATCCTTTACTAAACGTATTAATGAGTTCTTCTAATTACACACTAATGTCTACTAGTCTATCCTTATTAACAAGATCTAAAATTAGTGCTAGACTAAAAGGTCGTAAAGAATCAAATTTAACACGAGCTAAAAAAAGTAGAGCTAAAAAAGGAATATTAAATCCTTTTTATGGTATAGGGCCAGGTATTAAAGCCTTAGACCTTGCAGCGGAAAAAGCCGGTACTAAAATATATGTTTATGATGCTATAAATTTTATTTTGGTAAATAGTAAACCATTTCGAAGTATTAGATTGACTGTTAAATCCATGCCTATTTCTGAAGGAACTATACCTTCAAAACTTAACACTGGGAAGCCCTTTAAAGGATACTACTATTTTACAGAACCACAAACTACAGCACCAAAAAAGTAATATAATGAGCCTAATAAGATTAGGAAGAGTTGCGGACGCTTTAAAATTAATTTTGAAAGAAACAGTTATACCATCTCAATCTAATAAAGTGTTATTTTATTTAGCTCCAGTTTCTACTTTAGTTTTTAGTTTATTAGGTTGAGGAATAATTCCTTTTGGGCAAGGTTTAGCAATTTCAGATCTTTCTAATGGTATTCTATATACTTTAGCTTTATCATCTTTAGGAGTATATGGAGTATTATTAGCTGGTTGGTCTGCTAATTCCAAATATGCTTTTTTAGGTTCACTAAGATCTAGTGCAGCAATGATTTCATATGAATTAATTTTAAGTTCTGCTATATTAATAATAATTTTATTAACAGGTTCTTTAAATTTTACAACAATAATTGAAAATCAACAAGCTATTTGGTTTATTGTACCTTTATTACCAGTATTTATTTTTTATTTTATAGCTATTTTAGCTGAAACTTCTAGAACTCCTTTTGATTTACAAGAGGCTGAATCTGAATTAGTTGCTGGTTTCTTTACGGAACATTCTTCTGTTCCTTTTGTATTCTTTTTTTTAGGTGAATATTCATCAATTGTTTTATTTAGTTGTATTACTGCCATCTTTTTCCTTGGAGGTTATAATTTACCTGAATTTTTTATTAACGATTCTTTATTTAATATTCAATCAATAATTTTAGGATTAAAAACTTGTATTTTTTGTTTTTTCTTTGTATGGTTTAGAGCTACTTTACCTAGACTTAGATATGATCAATTAATTGATTTATGTTGGTTAAATTTATTACCTGTTTGTGTTGCTTTTATTATACTAATACCTAGTATGTTAGTTTGTTTCGATATATCTCCTTATTAAATAAAATTTTAAATTTTAATTTATTAAATGTCTATAAACCATGCCTTATTTTAAAAAATATTTAAATTAATAAGTCGCTTGTTGGCTGTAAACAAATTTTCTGCCCTGTTGACTATGTCTACCGGCTAGCGATTCTAGTATATAATCCCCACCTAGTTGCCTACGCAAACAAACGCTGGTAGTAGCTTTGCTTGTTAGGTGGCCTGTATCTAGCGCTTACAAAATTTGTTTTTAAGGCCTTCAATTTGGTTTTTAGGCAAGCCTACTAGCCAGTCAACAAAAAGGCAACCGCTTCTGGCGATTACAGAATTGCCTAAGGCTCGGTAGCGCAAAGAAACAAAAAAATTAAAAAGCATTAACCCCCTACTTTAAAACTTTTTTTTTCTAAAAGGTTTTGTCGTAAGGTAATATTTATACAACAGCTACTGTCAAAAAATTTTACTTTATCTTCAAGGTTGGGCCTCGATACTCGGCTATCTATTCAAGCGACGGTAGCCTTGTTGCCTTGCCTGTGATTTAAACAAAATTTTCTTGCGCCAGCGAGTAACAAAACAAATTGAAATTTTTGTAAGCGCTAGCTAAAGGCTTTTGGTTTTTAGGGTATGCTTCTAGGCCTGCGCCAGCGAGTCTGTTACTACGGAAGCAAGCGCTAAAAAACAAACAAATTTTGTTTTTTAAATTTTGTTTTTTGTTTTTGCCTTGCCTTTTGTCTTGCCTAAAAACCAAATTTCAATTTGTTTTTAGGCTAGGCTACTAACGCTAAACAAAATTTGTATAATTTGGTTTTTAATGCGCTTCTATCTTCTAGTAATCTTCGATTACAAGGCAAGCAATTAGGTGGCCTCAAGAAGAACTCAAATATTTAAGAGCGGTAATCTTCGATAACAGAAGAATATTAATTAATTAGTATATAAGCAATTTTATTACATTAGATAATAAAAAATATAATCTATTTTAATTTTTAATTTTTAAATTTTGCAATAAAAAGATACTAATAATTTTGTTAATAAAAGTATTAAAAGAGGATAAATAAATATTGCATAAAGCAAATATAATACAACAATTAAAAAAATTGTTTAAATAAATTGTATGAATTTAATTTTGGTTCTGATTGAACGTTATTCAGTAGTTTTAAGACATGCAAATCGTTTTTCTAGAAAAATTAAAAAAAAAAAATAGAAAAAGGTGTAAAGGTGAGTAATGGTAAATTAGATACCTTATAGCCTCCTTAAATCGGAGATAGTATTTATTTCTCTTTTAAATTTATTTAAAAACTAAATAACTAATACTAAAAATAGTAATTTGGGGAGATACTTAGAGTACAATATGTTGCTGATTAAAAAGAACCGTATAACCAGTTCTCTTTAATTTTTAAAGAATTAGTGATAGTACATAAGAAAAAGTAATACATAAATAAAGCTATTTATAAAAAAGGAAAGTTTCTGCTATAAGAATTGATTTATTTTGTTTAAGAGGTAGTTGGTAGGGTAAAGGCCTACCAAGCCTACGATCAATAGCCATGTTTGAGAGAACTAATGGCCACATTGGGAATGAAATGCCCCAAGTAGTTTAACTACCAGCAGTCAAGAATATTAGTCAATGCTCGCAAGAGTGAACTAGCTAACTGAAATCAAAATATCACTATTTAAGTGCTAATTTTGATAACGTAAGGGATAATAATGATATTACCTTACTATAAGTGTTGTCCAAATTACTGGTGCCAGAAGACTCGGTAACACCAGAAACGCGAACGTTAGTCGTCATAAACAGGCGTAAAGGGTGTGTAGGCAGCTTTTAAAGTTTTTTTTTTATATAGCTTAAATTGAATAATCTCTTTATTCTTATTAATAATAAATTAAAAATGAATTAAAGCTAGAATCATATTGAGGATAATTTTAAATAATGCCTAATGTAGGGATGAAATCCATAGATATTAGGTGGAGTGCTAAAGGTGAAAGCTTTTTATCTACTAATGATTGACGCTGAGAAACGAAGGTGGGGAGAGGGAATAGGATGTGCGACTTGATAAATCTAAATATTGTATTGTACTTCAAGTACATTTTCTTTCATCTGAGAATAGCCAACCTAAACATGCAAATAAAAATATTTAATCATTAAATATGAATAGTATTATCAGTAATGATTTTGTGTGAAGCTTTAGGGTAAAGTTAAAATAAAGATTATCTACTTTAATAATTTATTAAATTTTTGTCGGCTAGACGGTAAATTATTTTTAACGAAGGCTGATTCCTATGGTTAGGGAAACCGAACTTATGTAAATAAAGTATATTAATTAGACTTCTAATTGTCCTAGTTAGAAGAAGATGAACAAATAATTAATATAACAAAGTAAGAACCTAAGGGAATCTATTGTACGTATTTAGGAACAAGGTAATGCCTATAGTCTGCAAAAACTACAAAATTTAATTTTTGGTTTTTGCTAGCTTTATCGTAAGATGAAGTATATGATTAGAGGTAAAAGGAATTAGAAGAAAGCAAAAGTCAATTTGTAATGAATTGAATAGGATTGAATAGTCTAACCTGAAAGGGTGCCCACTTTCTAATGGTGCTAATTATATTTTAAATTATTACTTGCTTGTTGCCTTGCCTGCTTCTAGTAATCTACGATTACAATGGTAGCTTTGGTAAAGGTGGTGGCCTTAAAAATTTGTATTTAAAAATTTTTTTATCAACCGGAACAAAAAATAATAAAACTAAATCTAAGATTTTTTAATTAATACTTTTTACAATTATAGTTCCAGCTTCGATTAAACCTGAACAAGTTAAACCTGCAACTATGTATTTTTATTGCCAGATAACATACCGAGTAAAAAAAATAATATTAAAAAAAATGAAAATAAATATAACAAATGGTGGGCAAGAAAAATTTTTACCATGGTTTATAGGATTTAGCGATGCAGAATGCAGTTTTATTACAAATTTAGTTCCTAGAAAAAATAAAGAAAATATAGTAACTAGTTATAGAATTTTTTATAGAATACAAATAGGTTTAAGTATAAAGGATAGACCAGTTCTTGAATTTATAAATGAAAATTTAGGAGGTATAGGTAAAATTTATGATTATCCTATAAAACAAGAAAGTACATTATGCTTTACAAGTTTTGAAAGTATGAAAAATTTAATTAAGAATGTATACTCTAAATTTCCACTATTAACTAGCTACCAAGCAAATAGGTATGAAAAACTTAGATCAGGTATAATGGCAAATAGAAATAAAGTTGGATCTATTGAAGAATTTAATTCAATAATTCTTAAAAATATTGAACCAAATTTCTGCGAAGCATCTTTATCTTTAAATGAATTAAATTACTGATTAGTCGGATTTTTAAATGGTGAAGTTTCCTTTACAACATTTAAAGGAAAAACTGGAAATATGAAACCCAAAGTTAGTTTAGAACATACTAGCGAGTCAGCATTAATATTTTTTAAAAATCATTTAAAATTAGGGCCTAAAGTATCTCAATTAAAGCAAAGAGAACACAGAAAAATAACTTATTGCATAGATATTAGAAGTGTAGCAGATTTATCTAAAATATGTAATTTGTTAAATGAAACTGATTGTTTAATAGGAAATAAATACAACCAATACCAAACTTGAAAAAGTAAATTTAATTTAAAATAAAAATTATTGCTTGAGCCGTATGCGATGAAAGTTGCACGTACGGTTCTTAGGGGGGGAAAGTTTGAGAAAACCTACCTATCCCAACTAGATACCCAGTTACCCCCCACTGTCAACGATGAATGGTAATTGTTAGTTTTAATAAAAACTAGTAATGATGCTAACGCGTGAACCATTCCGCCTTGCAAGTACGGTTGCAAAACTGAAAGCAAAAAAATTAGTCGGTCTCGGAGCAAACGAAGTGAAGCATGTTATTTAATACGATAGTACGCGTAAAATCTTACCAGTTCTTGTATTTACCTATAAGTAAAAAATGAAAAGTTTTATTTTTCTTCTTCTATTTAATTATAGAAATAAAGAATATATTATAATAAAAAAAACTTATATGAAATATATATTAAAAAGGCTAGTAGCTTTTGGCAATAAGCCTTAATATATATTCGGTAACAGGTGTTGCATGGCTGTCGTCAGTCCGTGTTGTGAAAGGTTAGGTTAACTCCACTAACGGACGAAATCCCTGTTATTAATTTATACTTAATAATTTTTGATCTTTAAATAATTTCATTTGGGGCTAAGACAAGTCGTTATGGCCCTTATGAACTGGGCTATCAACGTGCCACGAGAACTTTTACAATGTGACGCAAAAACCAGACCTATAAATTAAATTTATTTAATGGGGTTTTAAGGAATAGCTAATCACTAAAGAAAGTTATATAATTAAAATAATTGACGGATTGCCGCCTGTAATTCGGCGACATGAAGAAGGAATTTCGAGTAATCGTTGATAAGTAGCGCAACGGTGAAGTATGCATTCGTGATGAACTAACTGTCTGTCGCTGGGGAGAAGCTCTGAACGGGGGAAACTAACACGAGGGTCAAACTTTTTCAAAGAATACACGTGTCTAAATTATATTCTGTTTATTTTTTTTTAGATATTAAAATATTAACCGTTGTCTTGCCTGTTGTCCAGTAGCCTTGCTTTGCTAGGCATCCGGACTTCCGCCCTGACTACCGCTCTTTTTATTTTTAGATTTAGCTTATAAGCTTTGTCAGTGTTTGTTTTTAATCTGATTTAACCTTATTAATATTAATTAATAATTTTAATATGTAGATTTTATTTAACTACTTTGTTAAGAGAAGTAGTATCAGTTAACCCTTTGGAGTAACATCTCAAAAGTCATAGCAAGGTAGCTGTACTGGAAAGTGCTGCTGGAAAATAATTAAAGAAAAAACCCCTACTATTATTAAATTAATTAATTTTTAAAATTTTTCTTCCTCTAGTAGCCTTCCCGTTTTAAAGGCAAGGCAAAAATAAGCGCATCGCTCTTAAAATTTGTATATACAAATTTTAAGAGCGATGCGTAAAGCCGGGAAGCGCCAGAACAGCTGCGCAGGCGAAGCTTTTTATATACAAATTTTTAAGAGGCGAGCGAAGCGCAAGCGCGCCAAAAGGCAACAGGCAAGTCACTAGTTGGCGCGGCTTTGCAGGCCTGCCGGTCGAACAAAAACAAACAAACAAACAAAAAACAAAAAAATAAAAGAATAAAACAAAAACCAAAAATTTTGTTGTTTTATCGGCCGGTTGTAGCTGTTAAAAATATTTAAATTTTTGTTAGGGTAGGCATAGCCAACCAGCAATAGCTGGTTTCTGCTTGCTTGCGCTTATAAACAAATAAATCTGGAGCCTTTAAACACAATTTACTGGCACGCCTGCCGGTGCACTAGCTAAAGGCTTTTGTTAGGCAGCTGCGCAGCGTTGACCGGTAAAAATTTTTTACATCTAGCGCTTGCCTAGTAGCCTAGCCGGTTTAAAAGGCAATAAAACAAGAACCTAATAAAAGGGGGGCGCTTCGCCTTATGCCAGGCCTAGCCTAAAAAAAAGACTGTTATCGGGTGGCCGCTCAATTTTTTCTAATTCGCGCTAAAAAACAAATTAATAATTTGTTTTTTAAGCGCAGCGTTTTGTTTACAGCCAACAAGCAAGCAGGCCTGGAGGCTGCGCTTGTGCGCCAGCGACTTCCGGCAGGCCGGTCTCATTATTAAATTTAAATAAGTTAAAGAGGTTAGCTGAGTGGGTTTAGCAGTAATTTTACACATTACAGACAGAGTTTCGATTACTCTACTTCTTATTTTTAAAAATTTTTTAAATTTAATTAACTAGTTTAGCAAGTATGTATAATAAACCCTAGCGCCTTACAAACAATATTTATATTGCATCTACCTACCGGCCTAAACAAGGCCTTAAAAACAAATTTATTGCGCCAGCGACTGTTGTCTTTTACTTTCGGCCGGTAGTCCTGCCTGCTTAGCCGGCCGGACAAAAGGCGCTTTTAATCGAAGAATCCCAGTAGTAGACTAAGTCAACAACAGCGTTTTTTTAAGCGCTAGCTACAGGCTTTATATATAAAATTTTTTAGCCTCAGGCGGTGCACATGAAAAACGCGTGTTTTTGTTTTTTTTTTTTTATTACCAGCGCTTAGCTCTCGCCTGGGCTCTCACTTAAAAAATTTTTTTTCAATCGGTTGTTATCGAAGATTCCCACCGCTTTATTTAGAGCTACGCCAAGGCGATTGATTCTGGGGCAGGCAAAAAAAAACAAAAACAAAAAATTAATTTAAATTTTTTTTTACAGTTTTTTTTTTTATGCTCGTAAAACCAATTTTTTGTTTTTTTTAATTTTTTTAACGAGTGCTGTTATCGAAGATTACCGCAGAGGGTTAAGTTTACAGATGGTTTTCTGTAGTAGACCTGCAAAGTCTATAAATTTAAGGTTCAATTCCTTCTTAACTCTATTAAAAGGAATTATATCTTAAGTAAAGCAACGTCATAGAAATTAAAACAAGTCTGGCCTAACAAAAATTTTCTGCGAAGCGCGAAGCGATTTAAAAACAAAAAAAAATTAATATTTTTTTTGTTTTTAAGCGCCTTTTGTCCGGCCGGCTAAGCAGGCAGGACTACCGGCATAACCAGGCCAACACCAACCCGGCTCCTAGTAGGCTTGCTTGTTGGCTACGCCTACCTTTGGTAATCTTCGATAACAACCGGCTAGGCTACTAAAAAAACAAATTAAAAAATTAGTTAAGGGCGGCTCTACTTTGCAGAAAACCGGCCAGCCTACAGCATCCCCGGAATAAAAATTACTTGACTAAATTAATTATCTCTCTAGCGTGGCTCGCTAAAAAAACAAAAACAAAAAAATTTATTTATCGCCTAAAAAAAAAAATTTCAATTTTTTAAAGCGCCAGCTGCTGCGCAGGCCAGGCTTGTTTTAAATAAAAAAGGGTAAAATTAGTTTAATTGGTTAAAATGACGTCTTGTGGCGACGATGTTCAGAGTTCGAGTCTCTGATTTTACATTTAAATTTAAAGTTTGAAAAAAAAAAATAAAAACTTTAAAAATAGAAGATAACATAGTAATTAAAAATAGTATTCTTATTTTGATTTAAAAATTAAAAATTTTACTTATTTCCTGCTTGCTGGCCTGGTGGTAGGCTTGCGCAGTAGCCTACGGCTGCCAATAAACCACCCTGGGTAGGAAAAGCCAACTTGCCTAAAATAAAGCTTCGCTTTGCGCCAGCGAGTAACAAAACAACGCTGCGCGCCTGTTGTCTGGCTTCGCTAGACTCGCTAGCGAAGCAAGGCAACAAAACAGGCTAAGATAGTTGTTTTTAACGGTAGCTGTAGGCTGGCCGGTTTTCCTTGGTGCGCTAGCGAGCCTAAAAAACAATTTAAAAAATTTTTCACAGTGACTACCGGCCTTAACAAAATTTTCAATTTGTTTTGTTTTTGTTTGTTTGTTTTTTGTTTTTTTTTTATTTTTATTTTAAGTGGTGGCCTGTGAAACAGGCCTCCGCTTTAAACAAATTTTGAAATTTTTGTTTTTTGTTTTTGTTTTTTTTAGTAGTAGTTGCAGTGGGCTACTAGGCTTGCGCTAACAAAAAAAAATTTATTAATTTGTGTTTAAGCCTAGAAGTTGCTTTCAGCTACAACAAGGCTTCCAATAAAAGCTTTTTTTAAGGCCTTGTGCCAGCTAAGCAAGTAACATTAAATATAAATTAGTTTATTACGAGTATGCCGAAATTGGTAGCCGGGTGTTCCTTAGGAGTTCATAATTTTAATTGTAAGAGTTCAAGTCTCTTTACTCGTATTATAAATTTCTTGCTACAGCTGTCGCTCAGTCTGTTTGCTTTAAAAGCTAGCAGTTACAAAGGCCTCTAAAAAAAAAATAAATTTGTTCTTTAGGAGCATTACGACTTTGTCATTAAAAAAAAAAGGTCTTTTTTTCTCGTCCATTGGCCTGCCTCGCCTCCCGAGAGCGGTAATCTTCGATAACAGCACTTAAAAAAAGGCATGCGGAGCCTGCGCTGCGCACTTAAAAAAAAAAAAACAATTTTTATCGCTAGCAACCTATCTATAAATTAAAAAACAACAAACAAAAAAGCCTGTAGCTATCGCTTAAAAAAAGCTTTGCCTTGCGCCAGCGAGTTTTGCCTGTTGTTATTGTTGGCTTTGCCTTACCAGAAAAAAAGCGGGCCGCCAAAAGGGGCGATACAAACCAAAACAAACAAAAAATTTTTGTTTTTGATAATTATTATTTTAAATGAAAACACCTGGACTTGAACCAGAACTTTCCCCTTAAAAGGGGGACACTCCACCACTCGAGTTCTGTTTCCTTTTCGTAAATTAAATAGTTTCTTTTATTGCTTAAATTTATTATTTAGTCAATATTTTCGAAGCTCTAAAACACTATTCATAAAAACAAACAAAAACAAAACAAAACAAAAAAAGTTTGTTGTTTTCTTACCTGCTTGCGTTCGTCTGGTCTCCCCTGGCCTAAAAGAATTAAAAAACAAACAAAAACAAAAAACAAAACAAAACAAACAAAAACAAACAAAGCGCTTGCGCTTCGCCCAACCTGCGGTATTTTTTTGTTTGTTTTGTTTTTTAAGGCCGGGGCTGCGCTTGTTAACTACTAAACGATGGATTAACAGAATATGGTTTATTAAAGAAAAAGTTTATATAATTTTATAGAATTAAGACTACTAAATTTTAGTCTTTTGTTTGTTTATCTTTTTAAATTATTATAGAATAGTTTATTACTTGTTGGCTAACAAACAATTTCAATTGTTTTTAAGCGCAGCCTACTAGTAGGGGTTATTAATTAAAAAATTTTTGTTTTTTTATTTTACTTATAATTTATTTTATGCCGTTAATGACTCAATCTAATTTTCCCCAGACACTAAAAACAAAAAAAAAAAAAATTTTTGTTTTTTGTTTAATTTTTTAAGTCGGCCAGGGCTGCGATACGCTTGGGCCCTAAACAAGAAAATTACTTGCGCCAGCGACTAAAAAACAATTTGAAAATTTTGTTAAAGCCAGCGACTCCGCCCTAAAAAAACAAATTGAAATTCTTTGTTTTAAGCTAGCGAGTCTATACAACAGGCAGGAAAAAAGGCGCTTGCCTTTTGCATGGCGATAGTCACTGGTTTCAATATCAAAAACTCCGTAATTTGGATTTCTACTTGGTATAGGTTTACTTCGAAATTCTTTTAAATAATTATTTTTAGATTCATTATTAATAAACTTATTATGGTCTAAATATTTAATGGCTGGTAAGTCTATTTTTTTTTATAAATAACTCAATATCATTATCTTTATTTAAAACCAAACTTAAATTTCCACTTTCTCTAATAAAATGTTTGCTTGTATCTTTATTTAAAAATATAAGTTTCTCATTATTAAATGAATCTTTACTACAATTTAGTATTTTTCCTGTTTTAATATGAAATACAAATCGATTATAGTCAAAATTATTAGTTAAATAACTAATTATTAAATAATTTTTATTTTTGGATAAATACACGTTATATGTTTCCGATTCTATAACTTCTTGTAATAAAGATATTTGTAAATTTTCATCCTTAAATAATGATTCTAAATCAATATTATTAATATTAATCCCCCTGCGCAGCAGCTGGCGCACAACTTTTTTTAAATTTTTATTTAATTTATTATCTTCGCTCACCCAGGCGCTCGGCAGGCCACTTGTATTATTTAAAATTATATTATTTTGTAATTTATTAATTAATTTTTTTATAAATTCTGTTTTGATAATATCTTGCAATAAATAACCATAATTTGTGCTATCTAAAGTTAAAGGTAATAAATTATTATTAAAATTATTTTTAATTTCACTAACATTGATTAATCTTTTTGGCAATTCTATATTTGACAATTGTCCCATCTTTATATTATTATCAACGAGAATTTTTTTAAAATGTATAATAATAAAATCAGGAGTTACTACATTATATAATGACATAATACTTTCTAATTTATCAATATAAAACTCAAATAGATTTCGGTAGAATTCTATATCATGTTTATCTTTAACGACAATACCAATTTGGGGGCCTAACATTAAATTATTAAATGTGGAATATTCATTATATTGAAATAATATAGTATTTAAAGAATTAATCTGTAAGTTTAACATTAAAATTTTTATTAATCTAATTTAAGTTAGTTCATTGAATGGAACTATTACCTGATTAAACTTATAATTATATTTTTTATCATTAGTTGATTTATTATTAATTTCTATTATATTTAAATTTTTAGTCTCATCTGTCGATATTAAACTCGAACAGATACTTACTTCTAATAATTAAAAAAAGTAGAATTAACAAAATTGTCCTCAGTCTCAGAATCGGAATCAGCATATATTGTACTTTAAAAATTAATATAAAATAAATAAAGAATAATACCAACAAAAGCAAAGAAAGTATTAATAAAAACTAATTTTTGTATAATTTTAATAATTTTATTATTAGATAATTTATATTTATCAGAAATAAACATAGAAACAGCAAAAGAAATTATAGAAAATATAATTATTTGGAAAATATTAAATACTTTTAGATCTCCAATAAAATAATAAATTAAAATTCCTAAAAAAACATATGATATAATATTAATTATAATATTAAATATATATTTTTGGTGCGTAAAAAAATCCATTACAGAAATATAACTGTATTTGCATTTTATTCAAATTTTAATTATAGATGCCGATGTCAAAACTCTTTTCAAAAATCTTATTATCATTGTTGTAGCCATTTAAATAAATTATATAAATTTAGAAGTCCCCATAAATGTCCAATATTTATATTTAACTCATATACAAATTAAAATTAAATCAAATTTATGATCATTAAATTATTATACAAGGATGTACAACTAATAGGGATTTTCTTCCTATGCTGCCAGTCAATATAATAAGAAATTATGTAACATTATGGTTTAGTTCATTTAATAAGTGGCTAAAAAAAATTTTCAATTTTTTTAAGGCCTGTTTTGTAATCGAAGATTACTAGAAGCTTACCGGCCTTGCTTCGCTACCATTAAATTATAATTACTAAAAATATTCTAGTCTAAACCCCGCGATTTAAGACTCCCTTCAGTACCTTCATTAATAAAATTAAATATAATCATATTATAAATATGGTAATTCTTATAATCATCACTAGTTGTAACTTAATAACGAATGTCAAAACTTACCAGCTTCGCAGATAATTAACTTAACTAAAATTAATTATCTAATAATGAGAATAAGAAACACTTAAGTGGACCCCAGCCTTAACCATCAGTTATATTACTTAAAGGAATAGCTTCAGTGAGGGACTAGCACACCTAAACTATTTTAGATTTTGACTCTCACCTTCTAAGTTAAAGTAACCATAATTAAGACTAGTAAAAACTTAAATTTGAGAGGAAGATATCTCCTCTATTAAAGTGACAGTGAAAAAAAAATGATGAAGGTTGCCAGCGCTTTAAACAAAAAGCTAGAAGCCTAGCCTGCTTCTTAACAAAATTTTCATTTTGTTTTTTAGCTGCTATGCAAGAGTCTACTAGCTTTTTTAATAGCCGGCTAGCGGTAGTAATAAACCATGTGACACACAGCAAATTATATTATCCAATTATTAGTGTAACAGTATTAATAAATATTAATGATAATACAGCTAATATGATAAAAACCGAATTTATAGTTACATAGTAACGTTGAAATTTAACTCTTAACTGAATTAGTTTACTTAACTTTGGTAATTTTTGTTCTAATGAAAATTTATCTATTAAATAATTTCCTGAAATGGCATATAAAATACCTATAATACAAGTAATAATAAACACACAACTAGAAATATTTATGATTAAACAAATCTCCATAGTAGATAAAGAACCTAGATACTCTTTAAAATCATTTATTACATTAAAAATAGGATTATCATCTATAAATTTTTTTGGGCCGGCTGCGGAGGAGCTTGAATTATCTATAATATCCGATATTTCTGTAGCTTTTTGTTTGGCTTTTTTAAATGCTTCATCAATTTGTGCTTTATAATTATTATACATTGAATATGGACCTTCAGAATTTGTACTAATATTTACATTTTCAAATTTATTAAAATAATTTTTGTGAATATTTTCCATACCTTGTAATTGATTAGTTAATTCATTAATTTTTTCATTTAATTGATTTTTTGTTCCTTCATCTAAATTTGAAGAAATTTGATTTTTAATAGTTAAAAATTTATCACTAACCTCTTTTTTAAACTCCAAATTTTGTTTTGGGTTTTTAAGTGAATCAAACCAACTAGTATAAGCTAAACAGTAGCACCTGCAGCAATTCCTTTCCAAACTTGATTAAATATTCTGTTCATTTTTTTAAGTTTGTTATTAATTTTCTAATTAAAATTTTAATTTATTTTACCGGTAGGGCGGGTTGTTGGGTGGCTAGTTGGCTTGCCTAAACAAAAATTAAAAATTTTGTTAAGAAGCAGGCTAGGTTACTAGCCCTGTTCAAAGGCTCCAACGCTTGCCTGCCGGTAGTATTATTTTCCGTTTGCCTTAGCAAACTAGACAACAGGCGCTTAAAAAAACAAATTATAAAAATTTTGTTTTTTGTTTTAGCGCTAGAAGTCTAGCCTTAACTCTGGTAGCCTAAATGTGCTAGCGAGTCTGGCCGGTTAAAAAGGCAAGAGAACTAGCGCACAGACAACAGGCGCTTGCCTTTAAAACCGGCTAGCGCCAGCCCCCAGGCCAAAGAAAACCTGCAAACAAAATAAAACAAAAAAAAGAAAAGCTTTAAAAATTAAAAATTTTAAGACTAGGTGATTACACCAATAAATAATAAGTTAAAAGTTTAT
>JASFDA010000130.1:0-29812 GCA_036936965.1 Cystoderma amianthinum
TCTGGCCAGCGTCAACAATTCGGCCAAGCTGTCCCGTGTCCCAACCCCGGCCGAATTGAATGAAATGGTACAGTACCCTTGTACCGTAGTATTGTTATTATTACCAACTCGATGACACCCCCCGGGGCTTTGTCTATGTCGGGTGTAACGAGAGAATTATCCAGGGTTTAAACGGATACGAGACCTTAGTATTGTTATTCTTCAGGGTTACGGCGGATAGTGAGAAAGCTGAAGAATCTAATTTCCGATAAAAAATTGAGATTTAACAGTTACTAGTCATCGACAAACAGAGGTAGTGACGGGAAATGAGAAGCCTGGAAAATACGAGCTCATAGATATTGTAATTGCGAACCCAGACAAAGCACACCCAGAGACTCGGACTGCTGACATCCAGGCGCTACTTGATGAAGCCCCAGTACACTTTTTCCCAACGGGACCACTCAATGACGTTTGTCCTGCCAGTGGGTACATACGTGTAATACCATTAGACCCTTAGTTACTGTTGTACCTGTAACATAATATCAAGTTCAGGGTCATATGACGGATCAGTCTTTTAGGAAAAATTTCAAAATAAATTGAGATCTCTTTGACAATCGTTTGTTATGTTTCGGCGTCAAAGCACAAGCGCGGAGCATATTGTAATCACCACTCTATTCTGAGACTGCACCCTAACTGGGCAACTCATAGGGAGATGTCTTGGCTATTTTATTAGCTTCACTAAAAGAGTTTGTCGTTTTAAACGGTAAACCCACACTAATGATCACGATAAAGGTTGTCACTAACACTGAACTCGTCACCATGAACACTATGATGTACATACACCACTGTATAAAATGTAAAGTCCCCTCTCAATCTTGACTGAACTTAGACGAACCTGTCTGCCCAAAGTCCATCCTGGTCAACCCAATCTAATAGATTTCCGGCAGGTTCTTTTGCTTCATCGGAAACAAACACTAGCAAGCTCTCAAACACCTCCATCCTCTGATCATATCGAGTCGCTGAAAGGGCTACATGTTTTTCATCATCAGTTGCTTCTGATTCAACCTCCAGAGGGTCAACGATTGTCCTTAATGCGTGTGCGCTCACGCGTGAGGACTCCGTAGGTTTAAATGGTGTTTGTCCTATTTTATATTCAGATCCAGAATCAATTTCTGGTATTGTGGTCGTCCAGGTCCCTTCTGCGCCATCCCCTCGTGAGCGTTTTTTTGGTCTATTGCTGTCCAGTCGGGAGTCATCGTGCTCAATATTACTGGCAGAAGTCGGTGGGGACTCCGACGCCTCCGTAATGGGTTCCAAAATACGTGGAGGGGGGTTTATGGGTGCAGACAGAGTTAAAGGACGTTGTCTCGTGGGAGCGAGCAAGTGAGTAAGTAAGGAACGGAATATGGCCTCTTCTTGGCTATCATTATGGTTGACAACACTCGAGACTTCACTTTGCAAGAAATGAAGAGCTTTAACGGGGACGGAATCTTCGCACATCTCTCGGAACCTATGAACAGGTGTCAAGGACAAAAGGCGTAAAAAACTGATATAAACAAACTGTTGCCGTCGGAGGCGAAAAGTAGCTCGTCTGATAATCTCTTTTACTTGAGGTCTATTGGTATCATTTACCCGGCAAGACGTGGTAAAGAGTGAGAAAGCTTTACCTTTTCAACTCCATCTTCCAAAAGTCATCGAGCCTTCTTTCCTTCCCGGCAGCTGCTACGGTAGCGTCCATACCTTCGTCGCCATCCATTCCATCCCCATCGGCGTCATTCCTTCGGTCAATCACACTCAATCCACCTGCATTTCCGCCATGCAGAAAAGCCGTTCGTGTTGCCGGGTTATATACGACCTGATGGGCAAACCGTGGGACTGGGAAGTCCCCCTTCGTGAGGGCATTTGCCCCTGATAAGGGCCGAGGCTCGCGCAGTATTTGTGCCCATTTTCCAGGGCTCGAATCATATCTATACACCCAATTAGAAGAGTATGAGCGAAGGGTGCTTTGTGCCCCTGCAGGTGAGTTCCGTGTTAACCCACAGAAACTGAAGGCTAGCATGTAAACATGGCAACTACAAGACAGGGTATTGTTTTGACTTACACATACATCTCCTTCAAATCGGGGTCGAGGACTGCACGCTGGGTAAAGCAGGCGTCTGGTCCGCCAGCAGCAGTGAAATTCGAGAACAATTTGGTTGTGGTATTCGTAGCGATATCATATGCGTACATATCCGAAAGGTATTTGTCATCTCTTTGACCGGCAAATATGAAGAGAGTCCGTGAATGAGGTTCTAAGACCATAGAATGTCCTGGGTACATATTAGATTAGAAAGTAGTCTAGGATGTAAGCTGAGGAATGGCACACCGAATCGAGAGGGTATTATGACATGCGAACCAGACACAGCATCTGATTTCCTATAACTAGGTTGAGCAGCATAGGGAGAGGAATTGCGATATGCATACTGCAGAATTTTCCATTTGCTTAACCGAACATTATAGCTATACAAACCAGAATACTTGAAGGAGTCCCAATCGCCATCAACAACTCGGCCCCCGAAAACGTACAAAATCTGTGCTTCACTATCCATCGCCATTTGGTGATCAAATACAAGCGGAGGTCCTCCATGGCGCTATTCACGATTTTGAGATAAGATTGCCAGGATTTCAGACCAGAATGCTCACAGCTGTATCGTTTGCAAGAAAATCCCACTTACCCGCTTCCGGACCTTTGGTATGATACCTATAAAATTCAGCTGGATAGCTTCTTGCAGGGGGCATCGGCGTAGCTAAACTTTCATTATTCGTTGCTCCTGGAACTGGTGATGGCCTAGCTGGGTTTCCTGTAATGGATGCAAGTAGCGTGGAGGCAGATGCGGAAGTAGAAGCAGGAGCAAGTGAAGTGGTTGAAGGTCTTAGCCCATCTGAATCGTTAAGGCGCCCCAACAAGTAGATATATCCTGTTTTCGTGTCAAACACCATCTTATGACAGCTTCTCGCCCCTGGGGCGTTCGCGTCATGCGATGTCGAGTGACTTAAAACTTTCCACTTGTCGTCTTTAATATTGTATACCCAGAAGTCGTCAAGGCTCTTTTCCCCGTCCCAACCCCCAAAAAGGTAAATCATCCCGTTCACGGGGTCTAAGCACGTTGCATGTCCGCCGCGGGCCGGCGGTAGGTCCCCGTCTGCGTCCGTCCCCAGAAGTCGTGTCCACTCAGCATGAGGCTGGCATGAGTTGAGATACGTGGTGAAGAGTCCAGAATCGGACATAGTTTGAAGGAGCAGCTCAGAACGCGCCCAGTCCCCTTTCAAAACTACGCTCTCGTGTAGCTTGGTAACGAGAGGGTGTTCAAGCTGGAAGTTGGCTCGGGAGAGGATAGTTTGGTAAGGTGTGAGCAGCCGCCGCTGTCTAAGATGCTTGAGGATGTGTCGTAGAACGGCTGTTTCTTGGTACTGTAGGTGTTCAGCTGTAGCTTTAGAAACGGATATGAAGGTCCCATACCTCTTCATGCTTCATCCTGACTTGTTCCACATATGCTGACTCAATGACACCGGACATGGCGACGTGCCAAATTGATATATGGAATGATTGTGCATGCGCACTAGTCGCTCGTATGAGGAATATCAGAGGCCAGTGTATAATGACTCACCAGACTGGCACAATCTTAACATATCGCGTTGGAAGGGGAATACCTACTTTGTTGATGTTTCGTACGGGAAAGGTCTCTGCCGTGCTGTTATTTTGGAGTCCAGCGCTAAGGACTTCAATCATCTGGTCCTGATTTAGACCAACAAAGACCTTGAACTCTTTCATATTACATGGGTGAGCTAAGCGCTCGGTATTGATTATTACGCCTTCTTTTGTCGAGTCTATCGACATTACCTTTAGAAAACTAACGATGCCGTCGAAAGTTCAGTTTTCATGCCTTGGACGTAAAACAATATACTCACCTTTCCAAAGGATATAGTCTCTGGTGCTATGTTAGATTTAGAACCATTCCAAAAGGAAACGCACGCAACTGAGAATCGCAAGATGTTCCAAACGCAACGTGATCCATTGATTGGCGTTTCCTTGAAATGCCCCGCTCCACCTGCTTGACTGATCCGTAGGTTTATCTGGGATTATGTTTTCTGGTGAATACCGCCCGCTATGAGGCGTAGATTGGGCAATAGAGTATGTCAACGGAACAGAAGGTAAACTCTGAAGCTGCAGGGCGTTAGACATAGCTTGGGGGTAAAAGATCGCTCTGGGATGAATTGATTGGCAATCCTAGCAGTAATGTGAGCTATTTCTCAATGAATGGTCATTAGTATAGCAAAGGTGGAGCAATGCAAGTCAATTAGCGATCAATGATCACGGAGTTTACCGGACATATAAAAAACAGGTGACTTGGACCCATAAGTTATTCGTTGAACTTCGGTTGAAAAGCTCAGGACAAAAGGGACTTAAAATGAACATTCACCTTTCTAAAGAGATAGCAAACAATGATATTGCCGTAATCTAAAATATATCATTTAAATCGTACAAGAAACTTGAGCGTGGCATGCCATACGGCCATACATAATACAGCGAAAACAATACTAATAATGATCCTCATGAATAAAAGTCTAGTGTGCAAAATAAGATAATGTCTAGAAGAACCGGAGACATGTTGTCGTTGTCTCTCTATTTACTCATCCCCAATCGCAAGTGCCTCCAGTTCTGAGTTCAAATGTGACAAAGGATGCGTAGTGCGCCCATTCTCATTATTACTTGAACTAGAAAGACCTGACAGCTGGATTTGCAACTGGCGAGATTGCGCCGTCGGGTCCTCGAGCACTTGCATGCCCAGGGAGTGCGCTAGCGCACTGGCATTTACTTCGAACGACAATGGCCGTGTATCTGAAGGCGACGAAGTTATATCGTTTGCATTGTGTAGCGATAGCCGCGTATTATCGGTCGTTGAAGCCCTCGTAGTCGGCGGCCTTAGATTTTCTGTTCCAGGCCTTACGCTCAACTCGGACTCACTCATCGACCTTAACTCTCCCCTTCTTCTACCCGCCGAAGCCTCCTCATACGATGGCAGCCCCCGCATACTTTCTAATGGCGGGACACCTCCAATAAACCCTCTCGAAGCAATGGAATAATCCGGTACCTCCGTAAACGCACGATGTAATAATGCATTCCCATCCGGCGTCGGAACAGGCATCAGTGTCAACGGCGTTGAACCAGGTGAAGCGGACGATGGGGGCAACCCCAACGATGAGGAGTTCCCAGAGCTGCTATTAAACGACAGTGAAGAGGACGAGGTATGATGTTGATGATGGTGTACTCGATTTAGATGTGACAAAGGATGAGAAAGTGCCGTGAACGGCCTCATCGTGGCCTTCAGTAGCGTATGTAATCCCTTGCTCGCATGGCTGTGATGCACATATGTCTCCAACGGTGGGTTATGTATCACACTCCCGCTCGCACTAGAAGATCCTCCCTCCGTACTTCCTCTCCTCTCTGGACTCCCCGCACGACTCTGCACCCGACTCCCAGCACGGCTCCCCCGCCTACTCCGTGATCTACTCCCCGCACTTCCGGGCTCATTCACCTGAACACTCTCGATTGGGGGCGTCACTGATCCAGTGCTGAGCACTGACTGCCTCTGCGCACGCATCAGATCCGGGTTTCCAAGTGATAACAACAACTCCGAGTTAACCCAATCCAACGGCGTGCTCTCCCCAGACCCAGGTGCGTGGGGGAGGTGGGAGTGTACATGCGCATCAAGTGGCGTCGCGTACCCAGACTGCGGGTGCGAGAGTGAGACGATGTGAACAGAGTCATGAATGTTTTGCACGGGGCTCGTCCCTTGCGTCACCCACGGGTTGGATACGCGGATAGTTTGCGCGTCGGGGAGGAACATGTTAGCGACACGATCGCGCACGTGTGCATTGTAGCTTGGGAGCTCGCGGTCGCTCTCTTCTTCAAGTGGGATTTCGGAGGAACCGAGAAGGAGGCGTCGGGTGGCAGAGGTATGGGCACGAGCTTCAACGAGGAATCGCTCGTTGAGGATGTGCATGGGGAGGGAGCAACGCAGTTCGGAGATGTGGCCGTCGGGGTTTGTGATGAAGATGTTCCATCGAATGCGATGACTGACAATAATGGGCTCAAGCCCATGTGTAGGTGTGATATCATTGGTAGGGATGATAAAGCTAATGAAAGTTACAACGTCAGTGCTATCGTCTAGATCCGAGTAGTCTGTATCATTTTGTTGATTGACAGACGGGGACGAAGTAGAATGTTGTGTGGATGGCCCCGCAGTAGTGCTCACATCTGCTGATGGGGGTGGGGATGGTCGCCTTGATGAAGGGTGTGAGAAGAATGTGGGGTGAGACGCGTCAGAATCATGCGAAGTCATATGCGAGGAGTCGCTCGGTTGATGTTGATCGAGAGCTGCAAGGTTTGATATGGAGCGATTGGGTGTCTGCGGAAGGCGGGGGCGATCCAGGGGCACTTCAACCGCTTTCCCGTTAATAATGTCATGTTTCGCCGATGCGACCTGGCGTGTGACATCTAGCGAACCTCCACGAGAATATATTTTGGTCGTTTCCATAATACTAGAGACCACGCTGCCTACTGAGATGCCCTTGGCAAGGGGTGATAACTTCACCACGGCTGTAAGCCTGTCACCAACAGCCCACGCCTTGTGTGGGACCATAATTGAGTACATGAGTTTATCAGGCCAGGTATTTTCTATCTCCAGAGTTTGTTGGTATTCGAGGGCTTCATTGCTGAAGGCACGTAAGATGTATACAGGCGCGACAGCTTCAAAGTTGTGGCTCAGTGCCGGGCGTACGGCGAGTGCGCGAAGTTTGTATGCAACTGAGGCACCGCCAAACGTATTTGTCGAGATTGTCGACGGAAGAGAACCTCCAATCTGCAATTGAAAGGGGAAAAAATGTTGGCCAGCCTTCAGCGTCCGTGTGTGCTTTTTGTCGCCCTCAAGAAAAGACCATTCATGATTGCAGACAATGTAGGTCATGGATCTGAAGGTAGGAGAAGTTGAATGCCACCAGGCTTGTAATCATAGATAGACTCACGAATCTGATGCTTGCATAGGTATGCGGGCTTTGCCCCGAAACTGGAGGGTAATCTCCTTGAGCGATGTTGCCTCTGTGAGGAAAAGAGCAACATGACCACATAGACGTGTGGGCTCTACATCTGGGCCTGTCCCCTTTAGCGTAAGGAACTGATCATCAAGGACTATATCTATATGTGAACGCTCCTTTTCACGCGAAGACGGATCGTGCTCTGGAAGCTGGGAGAAAGAACCGACAGGGTGTATGCTCTCTGGCTCTTCGTCTGGAAAGACAGTGGGAGACGGCAACTGATGCACAACAAATGCCATTTTGTCATGCCTGAAGCAGAGACGGTTGAACATGGCAACAAAAGGGGGAGCATTGAAAACTTACAGCTTAATAGATAAAGGCCAGGGTATGAGATAAACTAAACTCGATTTGGGGCAAAAAAGAGTGGAAACGTTGATGGCTTATTCGAGTCCAGCAATGCACCGGCCAAAATCAGTGTTGGCCCGAATATGTATACGGTGACATATTTAGACTTGAGCGCAAATCGTGAGCATCAATCTCGTCCCGGATTCCACCGTTATGTACGCCGTTCCGAAGGATAAGCCATAAACCGCTCTTGTGAAATTTGAATGCATAACGTATGTACAATCTGCACTCACTGTTGCATCTGTGCATAAGTATACCCAAGAAACTCGCCTGTTCGCCCTAGATGTCCCAATTCACCTGACTCCGCCTCACAACTGTCAACAGCAATGTCGTCTATAAATAAACTCGGCTTGGCCAGATCTACCCGATCTTTTTTTGCTTCTGGCCTTAGTAAGCCTTTGCATCATTTGCGTTGTTCATGACTATCATCTGCACCTTTTCTTGCAAGTCCACCATCATTTGAAGCTCGTTTTTTGTTGGCGTACGTGTATTTACATCTCTGGGCTGATGGGAAATGGCAAAATTAATGGTTATCGACAACTTTCTGCCATATGTATGTCACCGAGTTTCGCCGATCGGCCCCCAGGAAGTTCGTTTAGTCGTAAAATGAGCCTGGCAACACACAAAATCAGCACATCACAAAATAAGATAATTAAATCATTCAGACTCTGCACGCAACCGTGCCTTCATCCGGATGAATACCATGCATTTACCGAAAAATTGCACGTTATATTCGGCCGAAAATAAACTCGGACCACGATACTGACAATGGACATACAGCTACAGCACATGTGCTTGTCGAAAGCTCACGCTCATCCAACATTTGGAGATGGGCCTACGTTGTTCCGTGTGCAATAGGCTCACAGCCCGATCTTTTCGACAATGGCCTAAAAGTACGCTGCTTCTTTGATTATATTATGGTCATGTTTGAAGCTGGCAGTGGCAATGTCCTGGTTCATCTTTAACCCCCGTGATTCACTCTAAAGGACCTACGCTGCCATCATCGACGTTAGAAGCTCGTGCGTCAACTTATAGCCGGCCCTCACAAATCCGAATGTCGCCTTTCCCAGAAAATGAGTCCTTGTTCTTTCACCCATCAGGGTTTCACTGGGTTCTCAATCTCTGTGCCACTTCAAGATGATGTCGCGTTATGCGCTGGCTGATCCGCATCAAGATACAGGTGTATCTGCATCAAAAACTCTCCCTTGAAGGTCCTTACATAAGCCGAAGACCTAATTATAGATCGATGCATTATCAATTATCGATAATATCAGAGGCGCGCCGTTTATCATCGACTCCTTGCGTTATATCGCAAACAAGGCCCTAGACAATAAAAATATTGGGACCTTATCTGCATGCGATTGCGACGTTGCTCCATTTGTTATGCTCATTATTTATTAATCTCCTCGGTCCGACTGTTACTTATCGTCGCGATGTTAGATTGCTTCAGCCAACCTATTTTGGCATCTGCTGAGCCTTCAAGCACATCTTCCATTTACCGTCCTTTGTTCTCAAACAATTGTTACTCTGTGCAAGGATCACAAAATGAATCTGAGCACCCATCCCGCCCCAAAAAAATTACTTGCAAAGTTTATTGCATCCCGATAATTTAGCGGCATTTTTCTGAATGTCCCGATAAATCAGCGGTTTCTTTTCCTTTCCGCGGCCGTACGTGCCGTGCATAATGGCCCTGATCATCTTGAATTTGATGTTTTACTTATCACACCAGCAGTTGTTACGCCGGCGGTTTTGAATCTAAGAATCTTGATCATCGCAGATAAAATTAGATTAGGTCTATCTTAACTAAGCTCTCAAATGTTATCTTCATTCTACTGTACCTCGCGCAATCAAATTAACGTATGATGGGACAAATGTTCTTGATCATCTCAAGATGTTCCCTGTTTTATTTTTATTTTTTTCGTCTGATTCTGTTAGAGGAGCGCTTCATTTTGTAACAATACAGTACATATAGTAACCCTGGAAGAAAAAGACTTCCATTGACTTTGGCTTCTTAACATTGTACGCTCCATCATTATCGAAGTCCAATTTACTACCATCAGGCCTTCGAAGAACTCTCCGGCCTTGTTTGAATACTATTGGCACTGGCAACCCTAAATCTATTATCTCTTACAGTTTTTCCATATATGAACGGTTGGAACTGTTCCTCTGGACGTAGTTCAACGTCGCGTTCTTCTGATGTCCAAGAATACACTGTATCTGAAATACACACGAAGCCTAGAAATTTGAACCTGGAGGCAGAATGAATTTTACTCAAGCGAGGGTTAAGTTGGACGAAACACAACCAGATCATGACAAGAAAGATGTAGCCATTGACGTTACTTCATTGCTTAACAGCAGACACCATTGCGGGGAGGTGGGCGAATGGGCGACGTTTTTTAACAAGGTATCTAAAAATGGTTGTAAAAAAGGTGAAATGGTCCTGGTGTAACACACATACTTACAGGATCTCTATTCTAGTGATCTCGTGAGATGACGGCCCCGCTTCATCGAGAGCAGACTTACTCAGAATTCGAGTCCAAGGCAGAAGTGGCTGAGAGAACTTGAGCCTATGAAGGTATGATGGGAATTTCTTGATCAAAAACCTAGAGTGCACAGTAGTGGCCGCTTTTTTTGCTACTAGAGAATTGGGATCATTTAGTGATTAGAGTGTTAAACCCGCATTGACAGCGATAGATACAAACGAATGACAATGAAAAGCTTACACTTGGATTAAGAACTCATCAGCAGATGTTGGCGTCTTGATAAGCATTTTCCGGTTCTCCTTGAGTGTTTTCTGTCGCACCCATAGGAATTTTGAATTCTTGTAAAAGTTAGGCTTTTTACATAACACTTGGATTCTGGAAAGCCCTTGAAAATACTCCGCTCGTTCGCTCATTACTGGGCGTTGCAGATTTTGCAATTGGGTTCTCTTGGGTCCGACTCTATGCAATGCGAAGTGTTGACACCATGGTAGGTTGTTTGGTATTGCTTATGTATTGGAAGACAAAGTTTGCCTACGTCTACTCATTCGGTCAAGACCTGTCGAGGTAACGGGACCTATAGGCGCAGGGAAAGCTGCATCGTGACTACAACTCACGCGGTACGGTTCTTTTTGACGCTCTTCGCACCCTTGTCTTCACTAGTGGGGGGTATGCGGGTCACTCAGCTAGTGACCATAAGGTACACTAAAGCCTATTGTCCACGCAGGATGCCTACAGTATTAATTTTCGCAAAGGATCGCAACTATGGTCCTGTATTGTACTGCTTTCTTAATGACTAAAAACTCACCCTCAAAAGTGAAGTATAATGGGCGTGTCAAGGACGGTATCAAAGTCTTGCCTACCCAAAGCGACATCGAAGCCTGAGATATGATGTCTATCTCTGGAGCTCTCTCACCCGATGTCTTCAGATAGAGACTCACCCACATGCCTCAAAGTCCAAAATATTGTATAAATGATTATCATCTGAACTTTGCGTTCTTGTCTTTCTTCCTACTGAGTTAGGCTACGCTATCCGCCATGAAATCTGCCACGGTCTGGGCTCTTCTTCCCCTGGTTTTGAACATTAGCTCGGCTTTTGCTGTTTTTCCACTCTCGAACGTGAAGAGAGTGTCAAATCTTCCGACTGTTCCAAATAGATTCATTGTCGAGGTTGACAGTTTGTCCGATATCCCGGGCAAGAGGTCCTTAGAGGGCGTAAGGAATACTCCTGCATAACGTCATTTGCTTTACTGATAACGGAATACGTTAGCCTCACGAGTTTCTTTATAGATCTTTGAGAGAACGAGCTGTGGGATTCAAGGTAGACAGGGAGTTCAATTCTGCACAGTTTTTTGTTGGTGCAGCCTTGACACTTACTGTAAGTTTCAATTGTGTTGCTGTTTCCTCATTATTCATTAGCTTTCTCCAGAGCGCTCAAGTAGGATATCTCATTAGCATTTGTAAACGTTCCTAATTTTATATTGCAGGATGCCACGAGCCTCGCATCCACACCTGGTGTAAAATCTATCCAACCTGTTGTTACTATACAGCAACCAAAGTGTGTCCGTCACTGTTCACATCCAGATCCAGCTTTTTAATGTGTTAACCATAGACCTGTATTCTCTCATGTGGTGACTGGACCTGGGGATCCTGCTGTTCCTCCTGATACCGAGTCAACTCATGTCCTGACTGTTGGTTCGGGCCACTTATCAACAATACATTAGTGCTTACCACTTAATTCTTAGGGTGTGGACAAACTGCACGCCCAAGGAATTACCGGAAAAGGCATCAAGATTGGTATGTGAGTAATTGAATTTGGTTGCTTCTTAAGGTGCAAACTAACACCTTGGGGGTAGTATTGACACTGGTGAGTTACATAAACTAACTTAACTTTTTATTACTTATATTATTTTAGGTACCGATTACACTCACCCTTCCCTCGGAGGCGGAATCGGTCCAGGGCACAAAGTTATCGGAGGCTTTGACTTTGTTGGTGACGCTTACGATGGTATGCAACGCAATTTCATATACTAAGCTTCAAGCACTTATTTATTGTTAGGCACTAATACCCCTATGCCTGATTCTGATCCTTTGGACCAATGTAATGGTATGTTTATGCCAAGTCGTCCTGTAACGCGCGTTAATGTTTTTACTCAAGGTCATGGAACTCACGTCGCCGTAAATTCCAGCTCAGTCGCATATGACGCGGCCTGACTTATAACTGCATAGGGTATCATTGGTGCCAACCCGGGGAACGCTTTCAACATCAGCGGCGTCGCATTTGATGCTTCCATCTCGTCCTACAGGGTTTTTGGTTGTAGCGGATCTGTTACTGACGACAGTGAGATATATTAAATTGTTTATATGCTGTCGCTGACAGTAGATCAAGTACTCATCGAGGCCATGCTTCGAGGGATCTCCGATGGTCAGGACATATTAACAATGTCTTTAGGTGGATCTGATGGATGGACCGAATCGTCGAGTGCCGTAGTTGCGAGTCGCATCGCAGCTTCCGGAAAAATTGTTACTATTGCCGCAGGCAACGACGTATGTTATCAGGTTAATAATTAATTGTTTTGTAATATTGGGTTCATTCATTAGGGCGCCTCCGGCTCATGGTATACGTCAAGTCCAGGAAATGGCATTAATGTCATCTCAGCAGCGAGCTTGGACAAGTATATTTTCCGAATAATTAGATTTTTTTATTCTTCATTAACCTATCATTCAGCACGATCATTCCACTTCAAAATGCGACCGTTCATGGAGTGCAGCACGATCCCATCACCTATTTCTCGACATTCCCTCTCCCAGTAAATGGTACCCTGCCTATCTTTGCAACTTCCAACGACACGACCGTTGTCGATGATGCATGCAATTCGCTTCCAGACAGTACACCTGATCTTTCCAAATTCTTGGTTATTGTTCGCAGAGGAACCTGTACTTTTGTAGGTCATCCAAACTTACTTACTTCTCGCATCTTACAAGGTCGTGCAGGTGCAAAAGTTAACAAATATAGCAGCCAAAGGCGGAAAAGTTACCTTGATTTACGAGTATGTTAAGTCAAAATAACTGTTTCATTTCGTTTAAACTTCGTTTAGTAATGGAGTCGGTTTTGCTGATGTTACTGTTGGGGATTTTGAAGCAGTTTTGATACAAGCGGACGATGGTGTTTTCGTACGTTTCTGTATTATTGATAGACGAGAATCTAAGCATGGTTTACCTATAGCTCGTCCAACAATTCGTTGCTGGTGCGCCAATCACAATCTCCTTCCCTCAGACAAGCGGAGCCTTCAACTTCCCTGATCCAAACGGAGGCTTGATTTCATCTTTCACTAGGTAAATTTGGTGGAGTCAGTTAGTTGTCCTTTTATTTACTATCTATCATCAGTTATGGCCCTACCAATGATTTCTTCTTCAAGCCTGCTCTTGCAGCTCCTGGTGGTAACATCTTGTCAACTTTTCCTGTCCCTCTCGGCTCCTTTGCCGTTCTGTCTGGAACCTCTATGGCCACCCCCTTTATTGCAGGGAGCGCAGCTCTTCTCTTTTCCGTTAAAGGGAATTCTGCAACTGTCGGTCTTACTGCTCGCACTCTCTTTGAAACCACCGCACAAGCCGTTGCTTCTAGTCACACAGATGGCAATCCACTGCAGACCCTTACCCAGCAGGGTGCTGGTTTGATTAATGTCTTCAATGCCATTCATACTACGACCATTGTTTCACCTGGAGAGCTCATCCTGAATGACACAGCCCATTTCAAGGGGGTGTAAGTTGTTATTGTTTTAGTTTTCCTCTGATTAAAGAATATTTTTAGCCAAACTTTTACAGTCAAGAACACTGGGTCGTCAGTCAAAACCTTCAAGCTAACTCATGTCCCTGCTGGAACAGCAATGACAGTCCAAGCTGTAAGGACCTTCAACTTTAATAGAACCTTTTATGAATTCATATATAGGGAAGCATATTTGCGTCAGACGGCCCTGTACCTCTCACCACGGCATCTGCTTCCGTAAAAATCATTCCATCTATAATCACTGTCTTTCCTGGTGAAACCCAGACTGTCGTTGCTACATTCCAACCCCCAAAAGGCCTTGACGAGACAACGTTCCCCGTTTTTTCGGGTTTCATTCAACTAACAAGCCCAACCGAAGAACTTCATGTGTCATATCTCGGGCTGGCGGGGTCTCTCATTAAAAAACAAGTTGTAGACGACACTGATGTTTTCTTTGGCATCCCAATACCAACTCTGCTTGATTCCGCTGGCAATCCACAACTAGCACCAACGAATTATACTTTTGCTGGAGATGACTTCCCGACGCTCCTATTCCGGTGAGCCAACCATTCGGTTCTCACTAGATGTTCCATTAATGGCTTACAGTTTGGCTTTTGGTACTTCTCTCCTCCGTGTTGACCTGGTCGATCCCAATATCAAGATCGCGACGACCCTGAATACTCGGAATGAAGAGAAGCGAGGTCTCCCTCCGTTGTTTACATTTCCTCACCCTGGCCAAGGTGGGAGTTTTGCACAAGTCAAGATCCTTGGAGCCCTCGCGGAACTTGACTTTGTTCCGCGAAATAATGAGGTTTATAGTCCCCGTTTGCATACTAATTCTATCCTGATAAATAAATTTAGGATCCCACTGGAGACCCCTTCACCACCCTTGCTGCTACTGCAACATTTGCAAATGGAACTATGATACCAGACGGTCAATATAGAGTTCTGCTTCGTGCATTGAAAGTCACTGGAAATCCTACGCTGGAGCAAGATTACGAGAGTTGGTTGAGCCCTATAGTTGGTGTCGCAGTTTGATACATATCATCTCTTACTTTTATCTTTGTACATATTCATTTTTTGATATATCTCTGGTCAACCTTTAGATGGGTATGCATGTCTGTTATTAGACAATACCGCCACCTTAGACCCTTACTTTTGGTTTGGTTGCCTGCGATTCCGCAGGGGTGTACTACTAGAAATAAACTATTATTATTGACCTTTAGGGAGCGAGAGTGGCAAGCTCTGGCAAGCTGCGCGATGCGCTGACTAACGCTCGAAAATCGGTGAACCTGCCAACTTGAACTTGAAGCGACTCTTCATCGAAGCTTCATCGCCGAGACAATGCTAGGATTGCCTTATATCTTAGTTCAAGAGGAGAAGCCCGGGTTATTTGAGGTGATATCTGTTGAGGCGCTCACAGCACCCGCGACTGCTGACATCCAAGCATTGCTGGATGACGCCCTTGTGAAGGCTAAGCGAATACTAAACACTGATGCCTATTGTTTCAGTACATATACGGTACGTTAACACGTACCCTATGCAATCTTACCTTCTAATATTTAGACATCTGTATAGCTAGTCAATCCCATTACCTCTTTCTTTGGTTTGCCTACAGGGGATATCGAGAGGCAACTTCGTATAGATAAGCATTTTTTTAAAGCCAAGGCAGTCCGCTGGCTTCCCGAGCATGAGTTGTCATCCCTTACACCAAGGGATGGGAAGTTTATTGTTCTGCTCAGTACGTTCGAGTTTTGTTTAATCTCATGTCTCTCATTGTGTTTCCTAGAGATTCCGCCAAAACGCGCGCGTTCCAACAGTGCAGAGGAACCTACTCAGCGCCTTAAGCGCTCCAGGCTTGTAACGACTGCACCATCAACCGCAGCCAAACCGTTGGTGTATAGGAGTATCCAACAATCATCTCAGAAGATCTTGGATGATCGTCCTGAACCAGATGCTGATATACCTCCCATTCCCCTTCTATATGATGGTTTTGGCCATTTTCTGGACATTTTTGATGGTTCTGTTGGTACACCGGGTCTCTCTGATGTGGATTTGGCGGAACTTCGAGCGGAAGTTGATAATTTTGCCAAGATGATGTGTAAGTTCTACCCAAATGAAGATTGGCGGAGGAGTGCAGGTCTACCGATCCTCAATCGTATCTTCTCGGCTCGCACTGGTGTCAAGATTCCTTTGCTCATGGCAGCTGCCATTTGTTCTGTAAGAACTGATGTTTACAATCTTGGGCGACATGGAGCAGTGATCACGGATATTGAATTCAAGAATGGGCCTACAAACATTGGTGCAATCCCTGAAGTAGAGGCTGTATGCTGCGTCGCACGCTCGCATGCTAGCTGCATAGACGACCAAAAAGAATTATTTGAAGGATGGCGAGTCCCTTGCCTTGGTTTGACTGTCGTCGGTGAGCCATGAATACATGCTAAATGTCTATATTTGAGTTGACGATCTTGCTTTACTAGGCCCCGATGTCAAGTTTTTTGCTATCATTTTAGTTGAATCGCAATATAGAGTTGTCGGTCTAACCCCTGGCTTATCGTGCATTCCATCTGCTTCTGATGGTCGTGATCGTAATGCCCTCTATAAAGCTTTTGCTGCTGCATCAGTCCTGCAAGCCCATATTCTTCAAGATGTCGAGAAATTTCTTGTCGTGCGGCCACCCAAAATACCCATCGGTACTTACCGCTTCCCGGCAATCTCTAGATTGCGCAAATACGATTTAACTGATTTTATTACATTCCAAATTCTTGCTCATCATTCCGATCGACAAAGCTACCGCCACCTTTATATTGCCGAAACTCCCGACAAACAAACAATTATGATCAAGTTTGTGAAGGACTACTCGGTTGAGTTGCACAATTTTTGTGCTGAACGCAAGCACGCACCCCGGTTACTTGCTTTCAAGAAGCTTCCTGGTGGGTGGCAAGCCATAGCAATGGAGTTCATATCCCCTTGTTACCAAATAATTGACTCGCCTAGACTCAATGCTAATGTTGAGCGGTGGACAACTGAGTTGCAGACGCTCGTCAGTGCCTTTCACGGCAAAGATCTTGTCCACGGCGACTTGCGTGACGCAAACATAATCTGCGATGATGAGGATAATGTCATGTTGATTGACTTTGATTGGGGTGGTCTTGAAGGAAAAGTGTTTTTTCCTACGCCCCTCCTTAACGAGGAGTTGCTCAAGGGTCGGAATCACATTGATCTGAAAATTACCAAGGAAGATGATAGACGGGTCTTGAAGGGAACGCTTGAAAAGCTCAATAAGTCCGTGGTTTTTTGATATTTTATCTTTTCTTAATACTTCTCCTTTTCTATTTGCAAGCTTCTTATAATTACCTATTGTTCTTATAAATATGTACCCACTTCGTTTAATCAATTAACTAGGGCTTCACGAAAGCTCTTACACGAGAAACGAACAATGAGACTTGATCAAGCACCAAGATAGAGATGAGGATATAAAATTCAGATGAGTCACAGCCATACAAACGCACTTTGCTACACAAACTAGGACTGGATGCTATGTAAATCGGAGATACGTGATACGACACAGAAGGGAATTGCGGGATGGCGACACAGCATGAGAAGGATATGAATAAAAAAGGAGGACATTAAATAATCAAAGAGAAGGGAAACTTGAAAATGAATTGGGACTAGGAATAACAACAGTACAAGGGTGGAAGAAGAAAATGGAGCTCAAAAAACAACGCACTCTTCATACAAAATGAATATGTAAGTAACGATGAAAAGCCTAATCCAAAACTAGTGGTTGGAACCGCAATAAACACTTTACTTGAAGGCAAGGCATAAAGACGGTGTTAAGTAGGTTTTTAAGAAAGGAAATAAGCCACATGAACAAAGTGGCTTTGGAAGGTAAAAAAGAGCCAAAACGGGGGGAAAAAATGGCGCTCTTTAATAAGCGACGAGTAACCCAAGCAAAACCATATTCATGAAAATACGGGGGATGGACGGGAAGCTGCATCTCTCTGAGGCTTGACGCGGAACTCGCTGACGATGCAGATATGACTAAACGAAAAACCTCATTAATCACTAGCAAGCCCAGAGACAACACCAGCACTCACTCTGAAGGAAAATGGGCGTTCGGGAATCCAACCACCTTCTCTAGATATCCCTTATCTATCTCACCCAGCACTGCGTTCACGGCGAGGGTTGCCGCCGAATACCACACATAATCAATGTGACCTTCGAAATTTGATGTGTAATTCGTGAATGGCGGTTCTCCAACACCCGGCGCAGCGTACGCGCTCTTCAGACCTAGCTTATGCTTCAGTCCATCCGAAGTATACTTGCCATATGTATGTGACTTGAAATCAGGGTGTGTCGGAGACAGACTTCCATTGTTCAGGAAATCGTATAAGCTAGAAGAGGGAACCGAGTTGAAATCCCCGCACACAATCACAGGAATCTTAGTTCCGTCTGTATAAACGGGTGGAGGCCGGGGTGGCGGTTGTTCGCTTTCAGGATCGTCATTGGCGGCCGCTGATGGGGTGGGCGGTAGCCGCGGTGGGTACTTGGCGAACCCATCTACCATCTTTTCGACCTCCTCGACGAGTAGGGCAATCTGTACCAGTTTGACGTCGCAGTACGCCGGGTCCCAGTGCAAGTGCGCGTTGGCGATGACAAAGCGTGTACCGGTGTGCTTGTCTTCCAGCAGCGCGATAATAGCGATATTGTCCTTCCCTAGCACGCGATTGAACATATCATCAGTCTTCTTGAAGTCTTGTCGCTGCATAGCCACAGCGCTGAACTCTACTGAACGCTTTTCCACGAGTTGGTATCTATATCGCATCAATATCTAAATTCAGAAGATAAATCCAGATGACGTCACCTAGATGATTTAAAGAATATTGCACATCCATCTACTTGCCGTCGGTCTGCGTCACTCATCGTCTTGTATCTTGACTTGGGCCAATAAACGCCATCATAGCCTTGGTCACCAAGATGCTTTGCGAAATAATCTTCATACTGCGCAATGTCGACTTCTTGGAGACACAAAAAGTCGGCATTGTGACCCATTATTTCCGACAGGATGAGCTCCTTGCGATAATCCCATGACAGCGCCCAAGCTGGAGTATACCCGTACAGACGTTCTGTTGCACATTTTTCTGACAGAATATTGTAGCATAGTACGCTAAAGCTTTCAGCAGTTGGATCCGATGCAAGTGCTTCGCGTTCAGCATGGCTAAGCAGGCTCTTCCACAGCCGATCAGGTGGGGGAGACGGGACAGGACATGAGTCGCGAAGGTATGAGATAAGGGCAGGCGTGCCATCCTTCTGTATGAGGTTCTTCAGGGTTGTGTCCAGCGGATTACCTTCAATCCCCAGCGTTTGTAGCTGATGTAGACTGCCTAGCTCTGGCGGGAGCGTCGAGAGATGATTGTCAAACACGTACAACTCCTTTAGCTGTGTGAGCATGCCAAGTTCAGGTGGTAGCGAGGAGAGACTGTTCCCCGAGAGGTCGAGCACCTCCAGATGACGTAGCTTGGAAATTTCGGGAGGAACAGCTGAAAGAGCATTATGGTTGAGATAGAGGTTGATAAGGAATGTGAATGAGAAGAGCCCGGAGGTGGACGGGATATTCTTAATATTCACCCCACCCATGTCCAATGAGCTCCAGGCGCTGTCAGGAGGCTTCATTGCAGTGGGCCGCGGCGCCACAAAGATAGTAGTGGGAGCGGGTGGGGGAGAGGCGACAGCTCCGTTGAGGGGCGATCCATTGGGGGGTGATGACGTTAAGGAATCAGAGTCTTTCGTTGTACCATTAGTTTCAGGTAGAGATTTGAATAGGTTAGGGTTCGTGATGGGGATCGCGGATTTGGTAACTGTTCGTGATGCCATGGCGCTAGCACGAGCACGGTGATGAGGCGACCGCGACGAGCGTATCATCTGCGGAACAGGGTAAATACCACTAAGCAACAAGATAACAATAGAACAAGACTTACATCACATTTCAGGAGCTGTTGTTGCCAGTGGGGTGCGATGACCTGACCACCTACACTTGCCGGGGAACCTTGGAGCATGTGCTGCTGGTGCGAATTGCCATTCGGAGGAGAGGGGTAATGAGAAAGGGAAGGCTGATGATGATGTTGCATAGGGGGATGAGTAAGAGGATGGTGACCCGGATGGTGCTGCATGGTATTAACGTTTCCGTTTGTGTAGATTGCATAACCTGGGGATTGGGGTGGCGGGCCAATATTTGACTGTGAGCCCGGGACAAGGATGGGGTGGTGTGCTCGACTCCATGGTGACGGGTCGTGGTGATTTGCTAGTTTATGGGATATACCTGGGGACTGTTGAGGATAGTACATCGCATTTGCGAGCACCCGGAAACCTAGCAACTAAACCAAGAAAGGAGCTGGACCTGCGTCCAGGCGAACGGCGATAATGCTACGAGTGGCTAAAGTGAAAAGATCAGTAGCAAATGGTTGTTTTCAAAGAAAAGCAGACCTTTCACGAAACAGATATGTTGTTGTGAAGTTGAGAAGATCTCGAGCTTGACTTGACTGGCTTGAGAACTCCTCTCTGTCCACTATCTTGCCACTAATCTGAGTATCTAGCAAAGTAAAAGTGCTTTTCAGTGATTTTAGTGACCTCTCGGAGATATTGCTGTGATATAAATTTGTAAAATGTGGCCAGAGGGTAAAAGCAGATCTGAGTTGGTGGTCAAGAGCGGTGCAGGCAACAACAAGCGATCCCCCGAGTCAGGGTGACCGTGAGAATAATCGCTGAGTCAGCATATCTGAATATACTTGCCCCAAACGTCCGTACGTCCGCTCGCCGCTAACGATGCTGTCCACAAATATATATATATTCGGTTGATCCTGCTACCCCGGAGACGACATTGATTTTATAAGATTAGACCGCAAAGTACGGTCAAATCATTTTTTCCTTTTGCTCAATTGCACCACTTTATTTTTCAGCTAACCCTCTGCTTTCTTTGCTACCACCATGTCAAGCACATTCCAGGCCACAGCTTCCGCACCCGTCAATATTGCTTGCATAAAGTATGTCTTTTCGAACCTCAGATATCTTGCATGCTGATTCTGTGCTAGGTACTGGGGCAAACGCGATACAAAGCTCATCTTGCCCACTAATTCGTCTCTGTCTGTTACCCTTGATCAAGATCATTTGCGATCAACAACCACATCGCGAGCTGATCCTTCCTTTACCAAGGATAGATTATGGCTGAACGGTACAGAAGAAGAGATCAAAGAAGATGGTCGCATGTCAACGTGCATCAAAGAAATGAAAAGACTCCGGAAGGAGGAAGTTGAGGACAAAGATCCCAACGCTCCAAAGGTATGTAAATTATCTCAAATGTGTTTCCAAATCCTTATCTAGTCCCCAAGCTTTCATCTTTGCACGTCCATATCGCTTCCTACAATAACTTTCCCACTGCGGCCGGCCTCGCCTCATCGGCGTCTGGCTTTGCTGCCCTTGTAGCTTCCCTTGCCCACCTATACACTCTCCCCGTCTCCCCATCCACACTCTCCCTAATTGCGCGCCAAGGTTCTGGCTCTGCATGTCGCTCCCTTTTTGGAGGATTTGTTGCCTGGGAGAAAGGCACATCCCCAGATGGCTCCGACTCCCTTGCAGTCGAGATTGCACCTCAATCTCACTGGCCCGATATTCACGCCCTCATCTGCGTCGTCTCAGATGACAAAAAAGGTACCTCTTCCACCAGCGGCATGCAGCGCACCGTCGAGACATCCGCGCTCCTCCAGCATCGTATCGCGCACGTTGTTCCTCAGCGCATGGCCGACATCTCTAAAGCCATTTTGGCAAAGGACTTTGACTCCTTTGCACGTATCACAATGGCTGACTCGAACCAGTTCCACGCCGTCGCCCTTGACACAGAACCTCCCATTTTCTACATGAACGACGTGAGCCGCGCGATCATTGCCATCATCGTCGAGTACAACCGTGTTTCGCTCGAGCGCGGTACTGGGTATAAAGCTGCATACACGTACGATGCCGGTCCCAATGCGGTGATTTATGCACCAAAAGAGAATATCAAGGAGATTGTCCAGCTAGTAGTGAATTACTTCCCCCAAAAGGAGGGCTCGTTCAAGGATGTGTTTGGGTTGTTCCAGGGAGCAGATATAACATCACAGGGTACCATTGTTGAGGGTTTCAACCCGGCTGTGGCTAAGAAGTTCGAAGTCGGCGCTGTCAAGGGGTTGATTCACACCCGAGTTGGCGACGGCCCAAGGCCACTGGGTCCAGAAGACTCGCTGTTGGCAGAAAATGGCTTCCCAAAATCTCTGACTGCTTAAACTGCTAATAAATCTCAAAATAAGATATTTAATCTGTGTATCTGGAACTTGTCCTTTGTACTACTGGAACATAAAGTATGGATCTCACTACAAGCACGTATACAAATGTAAACGACAAGAGCGCATGATGTGTCGTTGGTATTATCTAAATCTACAAGGCTCGAAACAATGCAAAAGATATGAAAGATATTATAGCAGCCAGGTTGAGAAAAGAGACAGAAGGCGAACGTGCTTCATTGATAGAAATCTCTCCTGTACTATTGAGAGTTGTTGAAAATTCAGTTGCGATGTATTGGCTTCCCAGTGCAGTGATTTGGCCGTTGCTGTCTATTAGCGCATCCGCCTTATTTCGAAATATGTAAGACACTCTCAATCATAATCGAACCCAAACGCACCGGATTCAGGCCTTGAGTAGCCTTCATTGCACCAAACCAGGCATACCTCTCAACGAATATTGCTGAATCCATGAATGACTGCGTTGTGTTGAGAAAAGAAACTATGTCGGATAACAAACACTGCTGATCAAGTTGAACGTAGTTCTGACATGCCCACTCGGTAACCCACAGAGGCTTTTGAAAGGTGTTGTAGAAGTCCTGGATGTACTCAATGAATTGGGTTCCATTAGTTCCATACCAATCTGAAGAGATATTTCTGTAAGCGACTAAAATTTTAGAAGCGACATGCGGGTGACGAACGTAGGGCTATAAAGTCGACAGTACATGCCCCAGCACAAGCCGTTAGAAAATCCTGTAGCCACACCTTGCCCGACGGCCCACTTGACGTGGCAGGACTCCCAAGTCGGATATTTTGCGCATGCAAAGGTTCGAGATATGTCTTCCACATCTGTGCTCCCGCATCGGCTGTTAAATTTGACTGTCCAGGTTGTTCAGGTCTAGGCATAATTGGGAAAAAATTTGATAGGCGGACATGGCGCTACTTACTCGTTCATTCCAAGAACTGCGGTTACGTTTTGTTGTGATAACGTCTGATTGATAGTTGAAGTAAACTGATCAATGGACGGTGTCCCCCAGAGCATGGGGGAAAACTCTAGAGTTGTATTGACAGGGAAAGCGGACCAGGTGTAATACCTGGGGATAATAAAGTCAATTATTCGATCACCCGACGATAAATGTGATGAATATACCATGAAACCTTTCCTGTTTTCTCAAACTGAGTGATGTCTATCGAGTTACCGTTTGGCCATCCTAAGCCAGCCTTTGAAGTATTGGTCACTGTTCGTGACGAAATGAATTGCGGAATCGCAGAAGACCTTTTGGGTAGGGTTGTAGTTAATATAATTGTTGAGGTGATTATCGTAGATGCCAACATGATGCGAAAATGTAATAGAGTCTTCTCGAGAATAGCTCCACATCTTTATACATGCTCTTCAACGAATTTTTTTACCGGAGGAAAGGCACAGGTGGAGTCCACTATCAGTGAGGTAACCGGTGGGTCCTAATTGGGGTCATGCTGCCATGTAGAGCCAAGAATAAGTTGAACTGACGTCGGACGTTATTTGACTGGGAGTAAGTGAAAGTTAAGTATGGGATTGACGTATCCTGTTTGATTCTGGGGGCGAATTACATAAAGTGATGGCAACTGTGTCCCCATTTCCTCTTCATGTTTCGCGCACCAATTTACGCCCTAACTTTCTCCCCTTTATATAGGCAATATTCAACAGCTCATCTTAAATCATGGGGAAATTGCAAAATATATACTGAAGTTTGTCACAGGAGATTTAATTCAAGTCTTTCAAACCACACTCAAGCTGGTCCTCAATCAGATGGATTAACAGAAATACCGTCTATCCCTGCTCCTCCTCCTGCAGTTAAGGGGTGGCCAAATCCATGGATAAGGAAACCTGACGCAACCCAGTATCTTTATCCGCTTTATGATCACGGTTGGGGACTGAAATTCAGGCAAGCAGGACACCTTCAGGTACCAGTGAGTATGTTTAACGAATTTACGCGTCTTTCTTGAAATCAACTCAACAGTGTACGCATATTGGAACGCTCTTTGCCAACAAGTCATTCAAGAGCTTCAAAGCTGCTGTTGAATTTATTACAGACATAGCGAAGATCACTAAAACTGAAAAGGTGCGATATTGAAACCAATTTAATTGCAGGATGATCCCAAGATGTATTGTTAGCATCACCCCAGTTTCCTCAGTATCGCCAACCGAGGCAAATCTTATAGTGTATCCATTATTACATACACTCACAGCGCTATCCGCCCTCGATGGCCTCAGGAACTCGACGACTCTCTTCCATTGGAAATGCCAGGAATAACCAGACGTGATTTACGCTTTGCAATTCTGGTCGAAGAGCTGTTCGCTGTGTATCAGAGAGATGGTCGAGGCACGCCAGGACCCTCAGAAATGTGCCGTCAAATAGATCGACCTACGTGGTCACGCATCGGTGCGCGATATGTCCGCTATTCAATCGGCCTGGAGTCTGGTGAAGAAGAGGAGCTGTTAGATATTGAACAGGATGAATTTGAACTGGAACTCGAATCCAAATATCCCCAAAACGATGGCACCGCAATGAACTCTCCCGAATTTCAGGATGCCTTACAAAAATTGAAGTCAATGACTGGAAAAACTGGTATCTCCACCCCATCTACGTGACACTGTAGCCGTTGGTACGAGGTTCGAAGCTGAAACGCTATACCGATGGTTGTTTTCCACGAAATGTCCAATACAATCCATGTGATGATATATTTTGAAGGCGATCTTCGCCAAAATTAAAAATGTACGACCTTCTTTATCGCGGGTTTTGCAGCAACACCAAAAGCTTTCACTATCCCTGTAAATGCTCCAGCCTTCACTTCTAGCATCTGCTTTGCTTTCACCTCCATTTGCTCCTCCCGCTCGACTTCAATTGTATGTCGCTTAAAAGTGTGAAAGTCGTCTTCGTCTGCGCCTGCCATCCTACCAGTGCCCACCACGGCTGACGTATTGATTACCTCTGTTTCATGTCAATACAAGCTCGTCGATGTACGCGATAGCCTTCTTACCATTCTTCCTCATACCGCAATCTTTTGCTAGGTGTGAGGTCTCACCACATAACTTACAGCATCCACCATTTGGGTATACCCCTTTAGCCTTGTTCTGTGGACAAGCCGATGCAAGGTGGCCCTTGCCACTACAGACGAAGCACGATGCAAATGGGAATGGATTCTCTGGATCAGCGGATTTCTTACACCGAGCAAGACTATGCTTCGATGAGCCGCATCTATGAGCTAACAGTTAGACTTATTTATGATAGAAAGTATGACAAAACGAGCCTGTAGCAAATACCAATCGCGCTCTTTCCCTTGCCATTGTCGTCTGTTTTCCGCGTTGACGGACAGTCAATTGCGGCGTGACCCTTTTCCCGGCACGCAAAACAAGTGGTTGTTGATTGCCTTTCATTTATCCTTTTTTGACGCCGCTGTTCAGTAGCAGTAAGAACTTTGAAAAAAAGGCAAGGTCGGTTTAAGGAAAAAGAGATATAGAAAACTTCACTAACTCCTTTGCTTTCGCTCTTTCTCTCTCTTTCTCTTCTTCGCCGCTTTTTTATTCGGTGGTTTCGGATTACTGGCATCTTCACTCTTCTCCCCTCCTTCTTTGCCTTCGCTGGGGCCATCGTCCTTGGTTTCGGTTCCAGCAAGTGGAATCAGCCCTTTCGCAGCGGCGTTCCCATCCCTCTTTGACATCTTTGTCCTCTTCCGCTTCTTCTTTGGTGGAGGAAGTTCTTCATTTCCAGTATTGTCCACTGCTACTACAGATGTTGGTGTAGAAGTTGAAGCGATTGCATTGGGTTTCTGTTCAGAGATAATAGGCTCCTCAGGCTGCTTGAAGCCTGCGTCTATATATGTCCTTTTACGCCCAATATTCGTTATTCGTGTCATGTTTTCCTGGGGACAGCGAGATCAACCTTAATTTTAATTTTTTAATTTACACAGAACGGAGCAAGGCGGCCCGTGGTGGTTTGGCCTAAAAATAAATAAACCAACTTTTTGTAACAACTGTTCTCGATCTACATATCCAAACCAGTAGGATCATTCATGGAATCACCAGACCTCCCAGTGTAATCGTGCTCATTGTAAAAATGCTCCTGGCTGTGGGTCATTTGGTTTACGTTAGATATGTAGGTGCCCCACTCGTCCAACCTAAATAATCCATCAACAACCAAGTATCAAAAAAAATAGAAGGAACTCACTCAAACCCAGTTGGAGTAGTCGACCACATGGTCATTGTATCGTTGTCCATCACGAGAGATGAGCCCATCTGGGGTGTCTCGCCAAGCATAAACTGACTGTCAGAGTAGACGGAGCTAAAATCTGTGGTTGAAGGTCTAAATGGGACTACGCGGCCCATGAACTGACTATTAAACAGCCTATCTTTGACAAACGAATCTCCTTGAGTGGATACGTTCTCTCCTGTGAAATTAGACACAGTACACGGAGATTCGAAGGGAGTGGGAAAATATGATGGATAGGGAGCGGCAGGGAGGTGCTCCACATTGGAAAGGTTGTCAACAAGTGGCACACCAGCGTTATCTGAGAAGCTAAATTGACCATACACCGGAAGTCTGCCAAGCTCGTCGCTGTACATTGGCAACGAGAAGTTGACAGGCAGGTCTTGGCGATTAGGCAAAGGAGGTTGCGTGACGCTAATCGAAACACGTCGAGAGCCTGCTATGCTGCGGAGGCCATCCGAAGGTGTTACTGGGGAAAGCGGAGAAGATGGATCCGATGTATTGTCGTCATCTCTTGGTCGTTTCTTTGTACGAATCGGACTAGGCAAATTGTCAGATAACTGGCTATCAGGTATTGACAGGTCTCCTGCGGAGGCTAAACCCGCGAGAGTGTCCCTATGATCATCAAGTCAACGGATGAGGAAGGTATTTGCGTCAAGGAATTCACCAGTATCTGCCAGCAGAGCACCATCTACACCAAAGTCAGAGAGTTGATCAGGTGAAAAAATCTCTGACTAACCGTTTTTCGGAATGTTTGAGCATTTGCATACACTTTTGCACATCTTCCATCTCCCGCCGAGGGTTAGGCGCAACGCCAGACCGTTTACCGCTCCAGATATTCAGAAGCAGAATTACAGCAGCAGTGAATGCAGTTATCTAATTCAAATCTCAGTTTAATTGTGATAACCTGAAGAAATGACAAGCTTACCTGTAAGTGAGGCAGTGGTAGAGCACTAAGGCGACTATATACTTCCAACACATGGCAGCACGATCGGGCCGCGTTAGTGCAAATTGCTAGCGAGGGGAAGCTGACAGGTCGAGGATTTCGAGGACAGGGGATGAAAGGGCGGTGTATGAATATTTGAAGGTGGTAGTAGGTCGCATAGAGTGCCGCCGACTGTTTAAGAAAGAGTTCGTTTTTACACGTCGGATTCCATTTCACTTGAGATAAAAAAAAATATTAGTACAAGATACAAGATTGCCGGTAGAGAGAAAAATTACGATGGTTTGGTACAGAATCCATCCAGTTATTCATTGCCGAGTCAAGTTCAGCAATAATTTGCTGATCTGAACGTTGGATAACCTTGCCGAACAAGTTTTTTGGCTTTTTGATTGCATACTATATGTCGTACTGGTTAATGTATATTACTTCCATTGTATGAAATAGAGCTTACAATAACCCTCATAGCATAGGCCAGAATATTCATTAAACTTAGGTAACAATTAAAGAAAGCCATAGTCGAGGGCTGCCCGGCCGGCTGTTCAAAATTACTATCCCAGTATGCATCATCACAACTCAGCGGTAGGTCCAGATCGGTGCTGAGAATCGCTAATGAGCTAATATGCACACCACGAGAACTCACTCACTCTTCGTCTTGAAGACCACAGGGTCTCCCACAGAAAGCACTTGCTACCCGGTCAATGCTCACAATAACCCTATATTATTTCGGTATTAAAAGTGCTCCGAGTTAAGAGCTACCGCATATACTTACCAAAATGCACGTTTCCACAGTTCATCCTCCGCGTTAGGCTGGTTGTGTTCAGTCCAGCGTCGCCTGTGCGCTCCGACTTCTTGTGCTAGTCGCAAGACCATGCCCACTTGCGTCCAGATGCCTTGAGGAATTTCTGTAGATTGCGCAAATAGTAACCAGAGCTGGGGAACGAATTGTAAGAAACCAAGTGGAGAGAAAGCGTTAGCGAAAACCTACAGCATGCATTTGCAGCTCATACAACGAGGTCCTCTCAAATAATGACCGACGAAGCACATTAACTTGATCAAACCATTTCCATCCAGCAGAACGAGTATTCTTTGCATCTCCAACGAACACGCGTGGATCATCAGAATAGCGGGATCCCAGAGCGCATACAAGCATCACGCTTCCGCCAAAAAGAGGATTGGTTTTGTGTAACCCGTCAGCAATAGATTTTTCAAATGTCGGGCGGTGCAACAGAGGTAAGAAGGGATTTATTTGTGTGAAATAGGCATCAACGAGATGTGGGATGAGATCGTCTTCAGGAAATATATAGTTTGCAGAACTGTCTAGTTGAGGATCAGGTGTTTTCCACTGGAAGGACCTTGAGCGTTCAGATGGTCAAAATAAAACACCAACTCACCGGAGGCGTCTCCCAAAATTCTGGCCGTTTCGTCCACAATGACCGGTCAATTCTTTCGCGTGTGCCCGTATATTCTTGTCTGAGCTCAAGCGCTGTCTGAACTAATTGGTATCCACTGATAAGAGTGTCAGGGTCAATTGTGGGGTTAGGGATTTACTTAACAAACCTTGATTTACCAAAGAATCGGTTTTGAGTAGGGTTTAGATGTAGCCTCCGCATTTTGCCGGTGATCTCTCCTGAATCGACCTTAAAGTCTTCATCATTGCGAGACAGCGATGTAGCATCGGATGGACTATCGCCATCTGCGAGACTCTCGAGCTCTAGGTTCACATCAAGGCCCGGTAGAAGCTATCATATAGAGTATAAGAAACCACTCAACGTTGCCTTATATATAGACGTACCCGATTCAAAAGCCTATCCATCTTTTCCAATCGCGCTTCCAGACTTTCGACATATCTTCCACGAGGATCAGCAATGATCCGAACCATCTATTTGGCCCAAACGTAACTTACCCCTTGGCAGAACCTAATGTCTTTAAATGGGTGTTTAGTAGCAGCTGAAATGGGTTTTAAAAGAGATAGTTACCTTTGTAACTTCTTTATGGGTGCACTCCAATCCGAACTGTATACAATTACTGCACCTGTTTCCTGCCATTTCCCCACTATCACCTGCCAACTCCAATATTGTGAGCGTTTGTGTCCCATCATCAAACGCAAAGAACAGTCATTGCAAACTTACAACGTACTGCCACAGACAGAACGGTTCAGAGTTCCAATAACATGATTGTTCAGTGTCAGCTTACTTTTCTTCTTTTTACAGATATCGCATGCTCCCGGAATCCTCCTCTTCTTTGACTGCGTCCTGTCATCGCCGTTGGCGGAGTCAGGAGTATGAGATGGCATAGTTCCTAGCTCTCGATAGTAGCGGTGCAACCAAAGTCTGAGCAAGATAGAGAAGTATTGATAACCAAGATGGAGGTCACTTCTGATGCCTGTTCTCACAATCCAGTGCATCACACGCTCCTCGCCATCTGGCCGATGCGGCTTACAAACATATCCAAAAGGCATGCCAAAATAAAGGTCGGTCAACTAAGAACATGGAGACCCCAGTGGGGTTTTAAAGGGGAAGGTCACCAGGATTTGGTGACCGAGTGCCGATTGTAAGCGGTCGGTCACCAGCGCGGGTGACTTCAACTGAGGTACCAAGGTGAAACTAGTG
>JASFDA010000131.1:0-29594 GCA_036936965.1 Cystoderma amianthinum
TGTAGTCTTATATTCATATTGTAGTCTTAATAATGTAATTTAGTTACAATAAGGCTGTTCTACCGAATTCGACGGCTTGATTGAGTCAACTACATGTCTACGTTCTATGGCTCGAGTCAGTCAGTACATTGTTACTTACCTATGTGTAAAGTCATGTTTGATTTTAATGTTACAGCAGTAGAACTTTACTAAATATAAATATAGTCGAGGAATTCCATGTACATGTATTACAAATATGACGGACTCTCTTTCAGATATTGCTCTTTATGTTATTAATTCTGCCTTGCCATAGGGTCTTCTCCCTAAATAATTCTTGAATTTTTCGGAAAGCAGAATATATTATCTTTGCATAATAATGCCACCACTTTAGGAAAACAACAAAACAAAATATTAATCTAAATGGGATGAATTCACATAAATCCCCCTAATTAAGATCAACTCACAGATGACCCACTGAGGGCTCCTCGCTCGAAGTTAACTACACTACGGATGAGGGTTTGAGTTGAAGGGGAGTAGGGTGGTCGAATTAAGCGAGAAAGGCAAGTTGATTACAAAACTCACTTGCTACTTATTAGTCCCAGGAAATGAGCACCATCTAGTGAAGACGGGTGAAGGGCTTAACCATTGACGGCCTCGATTGGGCCTTGCAACATTATTTACGCCAAATCTTGGCGCATAAGTCGCGGTGGCCATTATGAAATTTCATGGCCAAGCATATGTAAGTGATTTATCATGATTTTTTCTTCAGAATCCATTGTCGCCCACCGTATCTCCTGTGAAATATTGAAATAGTGGGTTCGGTCCCGAGAAATGTGACAAGCTGATCACTGATCGGATCATTCGTGGAAGATCCGTGCGTCCTTACTAAAGTCACCTCATTCCCGATAAGGCACGGCAATCATGCCCAGCAATTTCTCACTCGAGATCCTAGAGTCTATCGTTGACTCTCTTGCCACTGAAGATGACGCATCATTCTCTTCTACCAAAGCATGCTCTCTTGTCTCGCGCAGCCTCCTCCCACGAGCAAGAACACATATATTCAAGTCTATTGTTATCAACGATTGGCATCGCTCAACTCCTAGTACACCTCTGATGTTTGCTCGCCTTATTACGCAGACGCCAGAGATTGCTTATTACGTGAGATCGCTCAATTACACTGTAAAGTTGGAGGACTCAGCGGTTGAGGGTTTTGCCACGGCATTGACCAGCTTGACCAGCTTGACCAGCCTAACGGTTCAGCCCTCCTTTACGAAGTGGAAGGATGTATCATTCAGGGAGATAATATTGAGTTTGATGCATTTGCCTAATCTTACCTACTTGAACGTGCACTACGGCAATGGTTTCTATCTGTCTGATCTCACTCTCTGCAGTGGTCTCAAGTCATTGGAGACGACCAGTTCCGGGTCTGTTGAGACGGGTGATGATATCAAGGTATACCAGACGTATCCACCACGCTTGGAAAGTTATGTCGCAATGATCCATCACTCCCCAAGTGGTGGTTTTCTGATGCAACTCTGCACTGCCCGCCGTACTGACGGGAAGCCCATTGTTGATTTATCCGGCCTGAAGAAACTGTCTCTTGCCGTTGCGTTTGATGAATTAGATGCGATTGCAAAATGGTTTAGGGTTTGCAGACAGTTGACGGATGTTCATTTGACCCGTACGTCTCGATGATTCTTACAATAGATATGCGTCTGAACGTACTCACAGGAAGCGAGAGACTGTTAAGCCGCATGGTTATCGCAAACTTATTTCTCTCGTCTATCCACACCTTGAAACATATTCACCTGGAGTTTTATATTCTACATAATACAGACTTGGTCCTCCCACTTGTGACTGCATTTACATCCTTGATGGCCGAAAATGTAATCGAGAGTATCAAGCTCTCGATTTTAGTTTGGGCGGGTGTAGAATGCCAATACGGTGATGAGTGGGGTGCGCTGGACCGAGTTTTCAGCCTTCACGAGGATAGCTGGAAGAAGCTCAAAACATTCACCATATGCATTGACGTCGGATACGGCCTGGACGAGGAACCGGTCGATGTTGAGGCGTTGGCGCACAATTTAAAGAAGCTGCCAGTGACCCAGATGAGAGGTCTGACGAGAAGTGAAGGAGTCCTATTCGATTTCAATGTTGCAACAGTACCAACTTTCTAAGTATAAATATAGTCGGATTCTACCTACTGCTCTTTATGTTAGCAAATTTATGAGCCAACAGATTACTTCTGCCTTTCCATGGGGTTTTCTCCCTGAACGATTCCGGAGATTTTCGGGAAGTGATATAAGTGAAATACAGAGTTTTATCAATCTAAATGGGGTGAATTCCGGCGACTGTTGCGAGATTGGGGAATGGAAGTTCATGGCACTGTGGCAAATAGTTAGCAGATAGACTGCGAAGGGATGCATAATACCAACAGCAATCTGAACATCTTTCTTTGGGGAAGTGGGAGGGAATTTAATAGCACTAATGAATGGTTTTGGCACAGGTATGATCTTGAAGTAAAAATGTAAGAACAAATTAAAAGCTTGATAACCTCGAAAATGCATACTTCGGAGCAGTCTACCATTTGTTCGCGGTTTTGACCCAGAACTTGCACCTTAGCCATGGCTTCCCTGAATTGGCTCACCATGAGTTTTTGGTTGTCTGTTGACACATTAGAAGCTGACTCCACCCATAGTAGAATGGTTAATATACTTATTAAATCTCTCTTGCCATAAGCAAGCAGTCCTATGATCTTGAGAAATGGCGTTGGAGACGCATCTCTCCGGCAAGAGGAGAAAGCACGTCTCCTGATTGAGAGCTGTGGGGAGCTCAACCTGGAGCTAAACTCTTAACCGCCTCCATTAAATCTCCGCTGGTCTACATCGTAATTACCTCGCAATTCAACAATAGGTTGACTCGGATTCGCATTTTCCTAATACTTCAAATCATAGTTTAGTGATTCAATGACCCTCCCCTACTCAAAAAAGCTCCGCTAATACTTCAGGTTCATTCCTCAAATGCCAAGACGGTGCAGGGATTTTCCGGGGCCTAACCAGGTCCTGTTCATTGTCAGATAATGGTGCGACTTCGGGGGACTCCAGTGATAGCGAAATGGGCCCTTTCGACAATGTTCGATTTGTGTTTATCTCGATCCATTTCCATGTAAATTCCATGTAAGCCGTCCAATCCTGAAAAATGCTATACGAGTCATAATGATCCTCAACGTCATCTTCCTCGAATGAATTGTAGTGCAGTTGATACACTTTATCCCGAATACTGACCCTCTCATCAAGCACTAACCACGAATACGGGCCACTAAACGACTGCCAAACACAGAGGACGGGGATGTATTCCGGTTTGAGCGTCCAACATTGAAAGCAAATGCTGATACTTCGGGATAGGCGTCCTCGTAAGCCATCCAGTTGACCCCTTCAACTCGCTGAACATGGTCGGCATTTTTGCTACGGCCGTCAAATCTGGGAAGACCAGGCCATGCGCGCCAGATGACAGCGCGAGCGGGCCATTCCAGAATCCAGATACGGAAGGCTTCGGGTACGTAGGGATGTTGAGCAAGAATGGCTCCAATAAAATTTTGTCGATTAAATGGGCGAAGGTTAGCAAGGATCCAGGGGCGGGTATAATGGAAAGAGGGAGAGCGGACTATGTAGAGATATAATTTCAGCAGGTCCCGACGAGTGGATAAAATTGGAGCATCGGGGACGAGCAATCGCCAAGACCTGCACACGCCGAGTGCTGATATCAAACTAGGAAGGGGAAAATAGCTAACAATATCAAGAAATTGCTCGACCGGGATTCTATCCATGGCAAAAGCAGAACTGACGGGAAATGTCTCATCATAATCACAAACATCTACTGTTGTTTGCGAAGCTTTGCTCCTAACCATTCTTTGCGACTCGCATCTTCGTCTTGCAATTTCTTGTTAACTCACTTCATTATCATATAACGTCACTACCATTATTGCTTTATATTGGCTTTTATTTTTCTCCCTGATTTATTTATTACTTTTGTGGAGAGTTACTAGACTGAGGTTTGGGTGACCCGTCTGCGTCCCCACGACCTGGAGTTCTGTGTCTTTATCGTGCATTACGCTTTCCACCCCCAAGACATAGGTGACTGTTTACTTACTACATTACATATTTATACCACTCATATCACGCCAAGAAAGCCAAGAAATATCACAGGAATCAAATCCCACCACAGCAATCTTTTTCTCATATTCAGCCCCAGCACCGATTGTACCAGCTACTCCCCCTGTACCTCGAGTTCAACTTTCAAAAATTACAAGCATTACAGGCCTTGAACGATGAAAAAAGCTGCTGAGTTGTCAAAACACACCTCTTCTTGGAAATGAAGCTCGCATAACTAATTTAGTGAGCTTATAATTATTGAAAACCCCTGCATGGCTAACCCCCCTTCTTAACGCCTAGTTTACCCCCCTCGACTCAAAGAAACAAGGTCCTCCCTCGCAGCGTACATTTTCGGCATTGAGCGCGGCCGATGCAACATCTTCTTCCACGTCCGCTACGTCGTCGTCGTCGTACTTCATGATCATCGTCGTGGCGCTTTATGGCTACCTTGTTACAGGACGCTCACACTCCGGCGTGCCCTTGCAAGAGCTACGGTCTGATTCTGGTGCCTGGTTCAGAAGTTGCCGTTGCCGTGCGCTGTGTATATAGTTTGTCGATCTTCTTTGTTTACCTCCACACCTCTTAGCTTACTTCCTTAATAAGGCCCCCTCCTCCCAGCGTACATCGTCAGCATCGCTCTTGGCAAGTGCCTCATTATCCGCTGTCCGTCATCCCTCGTGATCGCTGTCTATGTTTTAGGCTGCTCGGGGTCAGACATATAAGGGTTACATTCAGGCACCGATGTAGCGTTTCGGCAGATCGAGTCGTATCGTGACAATGAAATGAACATACCGTTTGGGGACACAAGTCAAGTGGGGTAGACGCGCCGGCTATGCGGTACCTTAAGTTTTGGTCGCTTAATATTGACTTGTCTCTTATCTCCTGGTTATGATGAATTTTTAGATCCTAGGGCGATGTTTAGTGTTCATTAAGTGAGCTCGAGGGTGGGCGAAGTTTAGGATGAATCTTACTCAACGTACTCCGGATGTGAAGCGGCCTCAACAAGCTTCGTGCAATCATCTTATCTGATTGAGGCGCTTGGAAGGGTCGGCGTGAGACTTAACACCACCTGCCAAATGTGAACGGTAACGGAAACGTTTATCTTGCTGCTACATCATATACTAGACTTAAATCCGAGTCCATGCCCAGGCGTAAGCTCACTGCTCTAGATCGTGTACGGGCTCGCAATGCCAAGCATACAGCCATGGGTTATAACAGCGATGAAGACTTGATGGGTTTGGATTCGTCGGATGAGGTCACTCCAGATCGTTCTCGGGGCGGTAATTTCAGGCCTACAAGTGCGGATAATAGCAGCGAAGAGGAAGACTTCATAGGCTCGAACCTGTCTGATAACATCCAGCGGTTCAGGCTATTGATCATAGGGAGATCTGGATGTGGGAAAACGACAATTTTGAGCAAAGTATGCAAAACGCCTTCTTGTATTGAACGCAGAGCCTCTTACTAAGATTTCGGTTGACAGGTTTGTGGAGAGGAAGTGGTAAGCAAAACATTACCCTTACGCCCCTCGGAATGAAATCCCCCCCCCCTCCTCCACAAAAAGGCGGATAAGCCAAGTACAACGGTAAGATGTCATTGCTCGTTGGTGTACTACTTGATCTGAACTCGAATTGACACAAGCGAGGGATGCACAATATCGAAAGGGAGATGGAGTTTAAAGATAACAAGTTGTTTGTCGTTCATGATTCGGAAGGGTTCGAAGCGGGTCAAGAAGACGAGTTTCGAGTTGTGGCTAACTTTATACGTTCCCGAAGTCGTATGAAAAATATCAATGACCGATTACATGCAATATGGTCAGTTTCATTTATCAACTAATGCCACAGACGCGCAAGAAAATGTTGAAATAAATTTGCAGGTATTGCTTGACTACCAATTCCAGACCGATTCAACAGTCTGAAGAACTGTTCTTCTCTGTAAAGCATAAAGGTAAGTCAAGATTAGAATACCTAAATGTTTTTTTTTTGTTGATTAAAGCGCATATAGTTCCTATTGTAGCCATCTTTACCAAGTTTGACTTATTTGTAGAAGACCAACTTCAAGACTTGATGGAAAACGCTGAAGACCCAGATGAAGCAGATGAGGAAGAACTTGAACGTGAAGCATTGAAAACAACGACAGAAAAATTCGAAAAACATTATAAAAGTGTGCTCCTCAAAAAGCCGTTTCCGCCACAAGCCGTTGTGGCCGTGTCCAACAGTAAGTGCGTACTTTCTAATTACGCATGGTCGTTACTTACTATCCAAATAAAATGAATAATCTAGTCCATACATCCACGCCCAGAGACAGTCGGTTTGGAGAACTTATCAATGTGACCTCAAAGGCTCTCAACGTCAGGACAACAGGCAGGACAGATACTGAGCGCAAGTTGGCAAGAGCTCGCCAAGCTCGCCTGAGATCCCTGTTTGCAACTGCGCAGATGGCCGATCTCCAAGTTAAATACCAGGCCTCGATACGGTATGTAGGGCGAGGCGCTTATTGCATGCCCTGATGACTGAAAAATTTCTGTTCGTAGTGAAGGGATGCCTTGTAAGTATAAGCATTGTCTCGTAAAATGCTTGCTATATTCTAGTATGGCTGTTAGCATTCATCGTGACGGAGGATGCGAGGAATGTAAGTTCTACTAAGCGCTCGAAACTCATCAAGATCTGGAATACGGTTTGGACGGGAAATCCCAAGCCAGTAAGCCGGTCATTGGGATGTAAACTCATTCACCCTTTCACTCATGTCCGTCTTGTAGATAATATTAACTTTTCAATCTCATGTGGAGAACCATCCACAAACGATATGCAACGAGTCTTCATTGAAACTTCCCCAAATGACGAGTTTAACAAAACTCGAGAAAGAAGCCCACCGTTGCGTGCAGCTAGTTGCAGGCGCGTGCAGGCTTTTTCTTCACCGCAATCCCTCAATGACCGTCCCTACACTATAGACTTGATTGTCATTATGACTGAAATATTTCTGCTCGAAGTCCAAGAAGAATCCGATGTCAAAGGGATAGTGAAGAAATATCCGGACACGCCGGCATTTTCTTATATTCAGAAAACTGTTTTTGAACTAGATTGGTCGTTCTTTGCTGATGAGGAATTTGGGATATACCTTCTTCAAGAACTCAGGGAAGGGGTTTTAGAAATGATTGTCGAGGGGGTACGTTTGAATACTGCTCTTTGGGATGAAGAAATTTAATCAAGAGTAATACCCTTGTTCCATACTCGTATGCTACTGATATATTTGAGTGTCTGATTGTGCGGACTGAATTTTTTTAAACGGGAGCCATTGGCAAAGAAATGGCGGACTATTGGACCTTATTATCTCACAAGGCATCTCATCTCGTACCCTTTGTACCTTTTCCGTTAACCTTACTTACCTCTTATCTAACCTCTTCCTTTCATTTTTCTTTCGCAACTTCTATTCCCGCCTGCTTGCACCATTACCTAAGGTGATAACTAGCACTTTACTCGGCTGCGAGCCCCTAGGGTAACATTATTAATGTATGTCGTTGTGCCTCACGAGGACGATCGATGGTAGCTCAAACCGGTATCCAGCTCCTGACATAATATATAAAGGCTCTATAGTAAGTCCTGGCATACCCTTTGAACCTAAATGTCTCATTTCATCCCTCACATTTCCTTGAATATTGACGTACGTGGCTCCCAGCCAGGAAAACAGTCTGTGTCTACTTTTGCCCTCATAAATTATATCCACTGGTTTATATATGCCTGGTTTTAAGTCTTGTCAGCAACTTTTACACATATGTACCCACGTTATCCACCCGACTAGTAACTTGTCAAATCATCATTGAGATACCTAGGAGCAAGCGTTTTGGATGCGTACGCAACGAATCAATTATATTATGCGCTATTCTCGTCGTTTATCGCGCCAGCATCCTCCGTGAAAGCCCATTGTTTTATTGAGGCTAGAACCATGGGAACTTTGGGAACTTTGGGAAGGGTAAACTCTACGTAACGGTAACATGACTCGCTTCGTACGGCCCGGCAATTACACTTTTTCACATAAAACACTTTAACAGACGCATTCTTCGCTCACTTCAAATCATAAATCCCCCAAATGTCAACTACCACATCCATCCATGTCGATATCGCACGACACATCGACGAAGTAGACCCCCGCATTTACTCTGGGTTCACAGAACACATGGGGCGGTGCATCTACGGCGGGATTTACGACCCCAGCAACCCGCACGGGCTATCTGACCCCAAGACAGGGTTTCGCACAGATGTGATGCAAGCGCTTAGGGAGCTGAATATGCCCCTCGTGCGATATCCCGGGGGGTGAGTGATTAACGTTGGTTGATATTAGTTTATGGGTTTGCATTGATCCCCGCTTTTTTTACTCAGGAACTTTGTCAGTAGTTATCGCTGGCAAGGTACTGTACCTTTCTTCCGGTTCTGTTCGTGCATGCACTAGGGTTTGTAAACTCATCATGCACGTTTTGCGGCATAGATGGTATTGGACCAAAGGAACTACGCCCTCGCAGGCCAGAGCTGGCATGGCTCAGCGAAGAGAGTAATCAGTTCGGCACTGGTAAGTAGTAGTATGCTTGTTACTCCGGAGATTCCACTGACACGATCACTTGGCCCGTTAGACGAATTCATCGAATGGTGTCGCGCATTAGGAACCGAGCCGTATATATGTTTGAATATGGGGACTGGAACACTGGAGGATGCTCTTGCGTGGGTAGAGTATTGCAATAGGTTAGTTTTTGTAAGATAAGTATTCGCAACTGCTGAATATGAACTTTTAGCTCTTCCAATACGCATTACGCCTACTTGCGTCGCAAGAATGGACATAACGAGCCTTACAACGTCAAGGTGTGTGCTTTCATTCATTTCATAACCTTCAGTTTTTCTAATTTTAATCAAGTATTGGTCCCTTGGTATATTTTTTCTGAAGATTTTATTCTAACCTAAATCACTTACTTCGACCAAGGAAACGAGGTGTACGGTCCGTGGCAAGGTATGACCTTCAAATTTATCAAACCCAACGAAGATGTTTACTTGGTAAACGCTACACAAGTCGGTCAGATGGAATCTCAAGACTACGCCAAGAAAGCCTTCCAATGGGCCAAAGCTCTTCGTTTACTGGACCCAACTATCAAACTCATTTCATGCGGCGGTACGGGACTCTGAGTCATCTGAAACTTTTTCAGCCTAATGGCTTCTTAGAATCCGGATATACAGACTGGGACCGCGTGACTCTCCGCACGTTGGCCCCGATTGTCGACTTTCACTCTATACACTGTAAGCTTCGTCTCATCTCATGCCTTACCTTTTAAAATTACAATTTATTATTAGTGTACACTATCAGCGCAGGGAAACACGCTATCAACGTCATGGGGCGTACGTTCCTTTTGTTCCCTTAGAATTTCTCTACACTCTCTAACACAAAGTGTTCAGCGGCGGCAGCTGAAAAAGGCATTGAAATCACACAGTCGTTGATTGACCTCGCAAAGATTGAACATAAAATAAGCAAGCCGTTGACAGTGTGAGTACTTTCGATGGCTTTGATGCAATTGTCTTTTTTTTTGGTTTTGCTTAGATTGTCGTACATAGATGCTTTGACGAATGGAATGTCTGGTATGTTATCTCTAATCTTCTCTATATTTCTATTGTTTGATGAGATACGAAAGGGATCCTGTGCGAGGTAAGCTGAACTGTGGTTAAGATGGGGAGGATGATGTTTAACATGCGGTCATGCAGCACCTGGAGAAAAGGGCGCAGAGGAGCACTATGACCTCTCAGACGCCCTGGGTACATGTTTTCTCAACTTCAGTTTGACGAAAAATTCATCATATGACCTTGTTTAGCCGTCGCATCGTGGTTAAATGTATTTGTTCGAAAAGCAGATATTGTAAAAATTGCGTGCATTGCTCAGTAAGCTACATCCTCTTCAGAGTCCTTGCCCTTTTTAATAACATAATGTCATTTTTAGGTCTGTGAATGTTATTTCGCCGGTACCATATCAGTCAATATTACTCTATCGATATTTAAAACGCCTCCTTTTCATAGATCATCACATCTCCTCAAGGCCTATTCAAGCAAACGACATACTACCCACTCCATGTTTTCTCTACCTTAATGCGTGGGACGTCGCTTGATGTTTCAGTGATAACCTCGTCTCCCAATGACTACTATGCCGGTCCTACAGTCCCGCCATTTACGCAGAACATCGTCGTGCATACTCCGGACTCGAAAAAGCTGACCAAGTATATCGACGTCAGTGCCGTTCTCAGTTCCACTGTGCAAGGCACGAAAGAAATCCGGCTCGCTATTGTAAACAGACACGAGAGCGCTGCGTTTGACGTGCCTATCCACTTCGGACCATATAATACCCAGGGCGTGGCGGAGGAAATTACCGTGCACGAGGTCTGGCATGAAGACCTGCGTGCTAATAATGGTTTCGACGGAGAGAAAGTCAGGACAGTCGTCAGAAAGCAACAGTTTGATGGTATATACAAAGTAAAGCGCCACTCTTTCCAAGGTACGTTGTGCATCCTTCCCATCGGGAATTTTCTTTCTTGTTTTGATGACGCTTGGTTGTAATAGTGATTATTTTCACTGTGCGGAGTTGAGCGCCTACGTTCGGTGTGAACGTGCATCTCCATTTATGTTCTCCGTGCTATCAAATACACATGGCTCGGTCTTGAGAAGTCTTAAACCCCATTTATGATAGACCCCAGATTAGATGAGGGTAATTCCCCAATTGCAAAGTATCAAAAAGCGAAAGTGCAGTGAACCTCCTGGCACTGAATGTTAAGCATAGAGGACCTGTTCATTTGCTCAGGGTTTCGCTGATAACCAAATATTTGATTGTTTTAAACAGCTCGAAATTAGCATTTGCTCCACCTCGTGAAAGGTCCCATGACCATATTTCAACGTTATCACCTACATGGCGGACCGCTGGGACCGTGCATATGTTGTAATGTTTCACGCCTGCGACTTTGTAAAGAAGCATAAAGAGAACAGATATAGCGGATGATGGGCCCCCCATCTTTAGCCGGACTTCCTTTGACTTTCTAACGTGCAGACACTATCTGCCATGGTTCTTGCCCCAAAAGTTTACACTTGGCTATGCGGCTTGTTTGCCAGTAAGCAATGTTTTTGTTTTATTTTTATTTCTGACTGACGATGGGTCGTACAAACTAGGTCTTGGCAGTATTATCTTTGGATATGACTTGGGCGTCATTGCTGGCGTGTTACCTGCTGCTGATTTTATTGTGGGTACTGTTGGATGAGATCTATGGAATCACTTAAGTTGATCGGACGACTGTGTAGCGTGTGATGGGCCCTCGAAATAACGATGCCAATTTGCATGGCTTGATAGTTAGTATATTTGGTACGTTTTTGTCCTTTTCTCAGAAGAATACCACTTGAATATAGGTAACAGTGCTTGGCTGGTGAGACTGAGAGGTTCAAATATGGATTACTATCATTCTCAATCTTTACATACTGTAGCTTTTTTGGCATGGTTCCCGTCGCCTATGTCGCAGACAGACTCGGCAGACGCGCGACTATCCAAATAGGCGCCGCAATCTATATGTAATGATTCTCAGATTTTGCTTATTATTCTACTGATTGGCTTTTAGCGTTGGAGGTGTACTACAAACAGCTGCTCAAAGTTTAGACATGATGTATGCTGGTCGTTTCTTCGCCGGTACGCTCTGTTTAGTATAATTTTGAATTTGAACTCTTCAACACTTTGTTTCAGGCTTTGGAGTTGGAATTGTATCAGATTTAGCACCTCTTTATCAAGCGGAGATAGCCCATCCTAGTATTCGTGGTCGACTCACAACATTGCAGCAGGTAATGTAACCGCTGAACATTCCTGCGTCATTCCTCATGTTTTTGCAGTTTATGCTAGGTATTGGAGGTAACGGTTACCGCAATTTGTTTGGGATATACAGCTGATATATTTCTTTCTTTAGCATTCGTGGCTTCTTGGGTCGTCAGTGTCCTTTCAATGCTTAAGACTGTAATAATGAACCAAAGTAGACCTTTGGCTGCTCTGCAGGTCTTACGGGAACTCAGGCGGAATGGCGATTACCTTTAGGTATTCAAGTAAGAGACTTATCTCTTTTCGTACCTAAATTCCAAATTAACATCATTTTTTAGATTATCCCAGCCATTCCTCTTCTGTCTTTCATGATGCTTTTGCCCGAGTCGTGGGTGGCTTTAGAATATTAATTTGTTTTAATTTAATTACTCACATTTCGCCTAGCCCCCGTTGGTTGGCAGAAAAAGGACGTATAGATGAAGGTTATTAGTGTGCCTAAACTTCTCTCCGAGGCTAATACTGCCATAGCCAAAGCAACCCTTGCCCGGCTCCATGCAAACGGCAACGAATCTGATCCTTTCGTTCTTGCCCAGGTTGAAGATATGAAAGCGGACATTCACAAGGCCAAGGATATTGGAGAATCTAGGTATGTGACTAGTAAGCCTGACATGTTATCTGATGTGCATTTCCCAGTTGGAAAGAGCTATTTTTGGTCTCGAGCAATTTCCGCAGACTTAGCCTTGGGTAAACGATTTAATTCAATTAATTTACCCGCTGCTAATTAGCTATTAGATATATTCTACAATTTTCTGTACAGATGACAGGCGTCAGTGCAATCCAATATTATTCTACGACAGCGAGTAACACCTCCTTGTTTTCTTGATTTATCCGACTGACAACACTTTCTCAGATATTCACGACTGTCAGTTATTTTGAAGACATTTAAATTGTCTACTTACCTTGGTTATTAGATGGGCTTCACATCTAGTCGTATTCTTCTTTTCCAGTCTATTAACAGTGTTATTGCATTGATTGGCGAAGCATGCTGTGTCCTATGGATTGATCGAACTGGTCGGAGACGCCCCTTGATTATTGGAAATATAGTGTCAGGACTTTCATTTGTTGTGGGTTCCATCTTAATGGCAAGATGGCCAGGAACTGTTCAAAAGTGAGCTAACAGTTGAATTTCAAGTCAATTACGGTCTAATTTATTTTCAGCAATGCAGTGAGTAGCATCTTGCATCGCTATTCCTCCCTAATGTATGCCTGGCTTATATTTACTAGGCTCATTACGTGAGTATTCTGTGGGTTCTCGCGATTATATTTATAACCCCGTTATCTAGATCTTCATCAGTGAGTAAACCTGACAATGACCGATAGATTAACGATCATGATTTCTGCATTTTTAGTAACGTAAGTCATCTGAGCCCAAGCTAGACTTATTTACTTACAAGTATTAGAACCTGGGTTTTCAACTTCTTCTTCAGCGCATGTATTGGACCTCTCTCTTGGGCGTATCCAGCAGAGATCTTCTCAACAAGAACACGTGCCAAAAGTACAGCAATTACAAGCTCAGCTTCATGGATCTCCAATTTGTTCGTACAATTACTCACCTGAGTCTTTGTCTATGCCTAAGAGTACGTAATAGCTTTATTGCCCAAATTACACCATTAGCGTTTGGTGGCATTGGGTGGAAGTAAGTGTCGTCTACAATTAATGGCCATGTTCTTGCTGACTCTCAACCCAATTTTATCAGATTCTGTACGTTATGATAATACCTCGAACCTCCTTGTTGTTGACGATTCAATATGTTAGACCTCGTATTTGCAATCTGCAGTCACACAAAGTCAGTTTTGTGATTTCGATTGAGTTTGCATATTCTCAGACTACCTAACTAGCGCCTTGTTCATTTGGGCATTCTTCCCAGTAAGTATCAAGTGTCTATAATTTAACATTGCACGTCATCGCGGCTTACATCTTACAGGAAACGACGGGTCGTCGTTTAGAAGGTGAGATAGGTTATGACATAGCTGTTATGTTGAAAAAACTCAACTCTCGTTCAAAGAAATGGATGCCCTATTCGAGAAAGCACCGATATTTGTGGCGGGCACACCTTATGCCAAAGTAGAAGATCACCTTGCCGCAGAGAGAGAGCTTAGAGAAGGTAATTCGAGACAGATGTACTTTTTATTTTCGTTTCTAACGTTTGAAACAGGTACATTCATTCCAGGTGGCCTCACGGAGATATCAGCCATGGGCGGCCGCTTCGACCAAGATTCCAAGGAGGGTCACTACGACGAAAAAGGAAGTCAAGAATAAGTCATAGTCGTTCGCATTGAACGTAATATATACTGTTCCATCTTCTGGATGAAACTAGGCTTTGGATTAAGATTTACCAACAATGTTATTTTTGTGAGCTCAATCCATGCAGTTTAATTGCGACAAACAAGGAGTCAATAATATTAGAGCATCGCCAAAAGCCCCAGTGAGACTGATTTTCATTTGCCATCCACGCCACCAAGCATTCCTCGTTTCTCTAGCTCCTCTCGCCAACCTATCTCCTCCCACTACACGCCTACTCCACCGATTTCTGGTGGGCTCTGCACACAACTAAGTAAATTTTCAATCCAAAAGGTTCCAATGAATTGTTTTGGAAACGGCTTATTCGGTTCAACTCTATAGTGCGTTCCTCCCTTCAAGTATATTTATGGTACTCCAAGATGCAAGATACTGCTAAGATTCATTTAAACATATTAAGGAGTGCCTCACGTGCTTTACATTTTGTGGCCTAACACTGACAGGTTACATGGCAGCTGATAGCGGGCACAATCCGACCATAAGTATAAATTGAGAATGGATGGGTGCGGCCTTGACTGGTCAAACCTCCTACTCAAGTCCACCCACCAACCTTGACTACGATTGTTGGTGTCATGCCTCCTTTCTACAAACTCGTCCTTTGCATTGTATTCTCTGCACAAGCCTTCCGCCATCTTACCTCTGCTGCGCCAGTTTCCCCAAATGCCCTTCACAGGCGTAGTATCCCGGATAGTCAAGGCTTGGAAGTAAGAAGGTAGGTGAATGCTGAATTCGATTTACTAAGGAATGCTTTAATTTGAATTAGCATTGTGGGGACACAGATATTAGATTTCTTGACAGTTTAGGGTCGGTTCCGGGCGTTATTGACGCCTCCGGGTCCGAGTCTGAATTGGAACCTCTGGCGGCTTTGGAAGCCATCCTTGAAAGTTTAGCAGATCAGAGTACAGCACTAAGAACGCTAGTAAAGGAAAAAATAGATTCCTTGAACGCGGAGGCGAAGTAAATTCCTACTTGAATCATTCGTCAACTACTCAATTCTCATTTCATAGGATCTTTGTTAATGTACTTATTGAAAAAGTGAGGGCACTCAAGCCCAAGGGGGATGAAACCCCGTCTCTTGCAGACTTGTCTAAAGCTGCCAACGAGGTCATTGAGCAGTTCGCAGCCCTTTCCGAGGAGGCAAAGGAAAACCTTAAAGTAAACTTTCCCAAGCTAGCAGGGATTCTAACAAACTTGTTATGATTCTATCATTGATAATCACGGCTGGCGCATCGGATTTTTTCTCACTATTTTGCAGTTCATGTGGTCTAGAGTAAAAATAAACCATAAATGTATAAACGGTCACGAAAGTGAGAAAGAGACCTGGTACACTAAGACCACGGTAATAATGAGGCTTCCATTCATGGGTTCGTCGTACACTAGGTCCCTGCCAATGGTAATGCTAGGAATGGGTTAGCTACAAGCGAATAAAGGGGAACGTAATGAAAGCTAGAGCTTCTCCTCGATGAGAGACTTTTTCATCTCCCTTGATTTGAACGTCAGAGCATCCATCTCCACACCAGGCACGTCACAAGTCTACACTTCCATCTCCCGTACCTAGAAAGTACCGGTAAGTATCGAGTACAATGATACTGGTAATTTTTCCTAGGAACAGTGACGTAGAAAGCAGACAGATTTTGCAAGTCTCACCACTAGGCCGTAAGGATATTCTGACGCCAGAGCTTCCTCACAAGTTACTGTAGTGCTTAAGGATTGTCTTATTAACAGCAAAATAAATAATCTGAATACAACCTTCTGTCGACCGCCCCTTTTTTGATTCTTGACTTTCATCGTTATTCGATGTTTTTTTTCGCATTTTTTTTTGGTTTCGCTTTATGATTTTTGGCGGACTGAGAAAACGAAAACAGTCAGCATATTGATTAAGATGCGCTATGACTCAGGTACTTTTTCTTTTTCGTCTTTTTCATCTTTTGCATTACTTCCATACGATCGAGAACAGTTCAAGGTGGTAGACAAGGGGAGGAAGGTGGAGAAGCCGCCTTAACATGAGAAGAACGCATATCGAATACTCGACCTTTCGTTGTACGACAGCATGAGGAAGGTATGCACGAGAAGTGTAGAGAATAAGTACAACTTACAGTGTCTGAGAGAAAACATCAGAAATGGGAGTGATTACAAAGTTACCCGCCTCATTTATCACTAAGTCCTCAAACCCTCCAAGATCGTCCTCAGGCGCTCTTTTCAGACTTTAGGCGTTTTCCGCGTTCATTGTGTTCTAGAGGACCGGGAAGAGAGGGTCATATACTAGAAAAGCAGGAAACTCATAGACTCACCACAATGAATACATATTTGACCGCTCAAGCCGCGCCTCCACAGTGGTGTCGCACCTGATCCACAACTGCTACAGTTTGATGGAGTGGACAGTAAGGGGATTCGAATATACAAACGGTGCCCATAGGCCTCGGGGGAATAGTCATATTCTGTCATTGTTGAAAGATTGGCGGTGAGAGGATTTGAATGTTGAGCTAAGGGACGAGAATACGAGGCTGATGAAAGAGACGGGCTGGGAGCAGTGTCCACCCTAGACAGAACAAGGCATTGCTGTTCAATTCAATCAACTTTCCTGTCAATGTCAGGCACCTTCCGAAATCAGTTGATCAAAGGTTGTTTTGAACACAGAACTTGGCTCATCCATTCTAGACCGAATATTCTCATCCTTGAGAAATCGTGGCACTGGTTTTTAATGATATGTGAGCCATACAATCTTATTTAGTACACATGCACGGACTTCTGACGTTTTCGAACCTCCACGATCAACTGGATAAGAATGTAATTTTTTTCTTCATTGTACACGATAGACTCTGGCCGTTTGCTTTGGTTCTGGTGGTCTTCATCCCACGTCTCTCATCTAACAGACAATTAGACGGCGTTATTATACGCCGGGCTATTATTAACGCGACGTCAATAGGTAATATTATTCTGACCGGTATAAAGTGTCCCTAGGTTGAGGCGACTACTATGTAGAGAGATCTCATCACAAGAACGAGACCTCGTAGGTATTTCAGCCATATATCTGCCCCGAAAACGCATGATTATGTTTGCAGCCGTAATTGTGAGACAACATCACAAGTACTAGTAGTCTCTTTCAATTTATCATCAGGTCCGTACCTAAACCAAGATGCGAGAACGCTGACTATATTCATTTTACCTAGTTATGAAGGTTCCCAGCCTCGTAGCTCTTGCATCACATCTCGCACTCTCAACAGCTTACACCTTCTCGGTCTACAATAACCCCAACTGCGCGGCATCAAACACTCTCCAGCCGACCTTCTCAGTTATAGGATTTAACCTCAGCAATACCCTCAGTGGCTGCGTTGCGCCCTTTATCGCTGGCGTAGGCTTGGTAGGGAAGTCCGTCTCTCTTACGGGGTGTGCATCTGGCGGATCCATTAGTATCTTCACAGATGTTGCTTGCACCAACTTGGTGGGATCAGTTATCGGCACTAGTGCATGCCAAACGAACACCAGTTTAGGCTCTTTTCGAGTTAGTGGGTGCTAAATGGTCGACCTAGTAACTAGTTATCATATTTACGTTGTGCAACCCCACAATATTCAAAATTGAATATATGTACTATGTATTACCTTGCTTGTGATTTATCAGGAACTGAACACCCTGCTAGACGGCCAAGTTTAACTTCTTTTGTATCAACACCGGCACCTAACATCTCCCGCCCTTCCCTTAGCACGCCCGATTCCTCATTTGACTCGCATTTGCCTTAGTCGTAATACCTTACCCCGATTCCACACCCATATCTATATTTAAAACACATTCACATTTACTTAGCCCCCTGTGAGGTCGTTTTTATCTTTATGATGGACGGCGGATTACGAGTGGCTTGCGCCAGGTCGTTAATCTTGGCTGTTATTCTCTTGTTAGCGATGGCAAAAGAGCGTTGTTTTGACATATTGGTTTCAAACTCTAACATGATATAAATACAGGTAAGTACCAGTCGTACCAGTATGGGTAGAAAACTTGAGGGTATATTCTGCAACCCCATTCAGCCTGGGGAAGAGGTGAGTTTGAATGGTATTTGCTCAGAGAGGTTCGTTAGGACCATTTTATAGGTGCTTCTCTCCCGCCATATGCATTTCCTTTTCGCTTGCCCCTGGTGAGTTACTAGAGCTAGTGTCCTCACTTTCTACAAAAATTCCACGGTGTGTGAGATTTGTCGTAAGATTTGTTGTAATGGACCGCCGTCCGTCAAATTGAATGTCTGATAGGCTACTAGTAGCATGGCCTTCTCCAGTTGAGGATTCATTCATAGTGGTAGGACTTGAAATAGCAACTCGAGCGATCATGATTGTTGGCGCGATCCCCTGAGCCAGATTTGAGTATAATTTGTGAATTTAGCAGTGCAGGGTACGTACAGATATAGCTGGAAACAGTGTTGATGCCCAGTTTTCGAAATTGAAAATTATCAGGGAATCGGGGTTACTGGATGTAACCACACCTGAAATCCCATCTATCACTGCGATAATTGCATAAACTGCGCCAGATTGGACAGTAATATCCACTATGTGCTTAAACGCTTTTCTGGAACCCGAATTATTCAAAACGCCTTCTTTGCTTGCTGTGTTAATTCGATATGCGATGAGTAGCGATGTCATTAAAGTTGTTGTAGCGGTCATAAAAGCGGCAGCAGATAGCAAGTTATCAAGAGTAGTGGCGACGCTTAGAGGTGGGTTCAACTTGTTGAGAGAGGCTATTATTATCACAGACAAATAAAGGGCTTTGAGATAATATATATCAGTCAGATAAATCACTTTTTTGAACCCAATGTAATGTAACTCACCAACCTGTGCGAGAAGCAGAGTCGATGGCAATGCAATGATACGAATCGAGCAGTTCCAAACAAAGAAACATCGCCATATCTGACATAGATTTAGCAACTACAGGTTGGCTTCAGGAAGAACGAAAGAAATTTCTCACCATCAATGCGTCAGAAAGACCAGCTTGGAAAAGACTACAAATATCGGTGACAAGGGTGAGCCAGCCAAAATTCCCCACGGCGCCGAAGATAGTCTCTTGAGTGGCCCCATTGATTACAAAAGTGAAGTTCAACAGGTACCATTGCAAGGCCCATTGGACAACGAAAAAGAAGTATAACAAAGTAAATGCTGCGACAACGAAGTGCTGAGGCGACGCTTTTTTGGTTACTGTTGATTAGTAGGTAGTTAATTTATCGACTCGAATTTCTCGCTTGAATTGAACTTACAATAGAGATACAGAGTGCCAGTATAGATCATAGTGTAGATTCCTGAAAAATATTGTGGCTCGTTCACTAGAGATTGCAATGTTTATCAATACACACCTCCCAAAACGTTTGTTAGTACCAGGGCATTGAGCCAAGAGCTAATCACAGCTTGTTGAATAGAGATTGGTGGCAGGTCATCGTTAGATGACATCCCGGTGTTGAAAACGACTCCTCGATGGAACTCTTGAGTGTCCGAGCAAAGGGGGTTGTAATATCGTTGTATGTACTATTGTGTTTGATTAGATTGATTAGTGCCTGAGCACGTGAGAAAGCTTCCTATTTTAGACACTATTGATAGGCGTGTGGTTCTCATGATGGGCGCTCATTCGACTTCATCGCATCTCATCGCGTGTGCTCGCAAAGACCATCAAACAGTACTTATAAAGGTACGGGTTGGTTTATTTAACAAGAAAGGAATGCCCGTACATCATTGTCTTTTCAAAGTCCTCAACGTTCTCGTTTTACTTTCCTGCTCAGCGCTGAAGTATCCAAACATGCAAAGATCTTCACACGAAGCTTACGACAAGGTCATATAGGTGACAAAGGTGATGTACTTGTGGTAGATTATAGATATCCAACCGTCGGCATTTAAAAAGTGTCTTTACTTTGTGCTGTGGCTATCGCTTTGCGAAGCAGATATGAGTCATAGATAGGTGTACTTGAGGCGAAATCCCCTTGCTTGCAAGGGTTCTCTGACCCCCAAATGAAGCCAGTTCCTGACTTGTCGGCCGTTGCCGATGGTTTGATGGGACCAACAAGTTCCGTGCACCCCAGTCGACCCTTCTCTAGTTGTTGAAATGCAGGCGCATAGCTAGTCGTTTCAACACTTACGGCCACGGCTGTCTCTGTTTTGTATTTTCCAGAGTATTGTTCTGTACTTAGGCAGTACTTACATTCAAATGTAATATTCATACTTTTGTACAATCAGTCTATTATTGTACTAGATACTCCTTCAAAAACCAAACGGAATGCACTGTTTTTCTTCATTGCCGTTGATGCCAATGGCGCGACGTAATCAATGATTATCATGATAATTTCCAAAAATAGATGGTGCCCGCAATAAACCATCTGGCATCATGATCGCCGTCGTTTTCGTGTTCATGAGCAGAGATGTGAAGCTGCGACTACTTACAGCACATTTTTAACGGTATTTGTGCAATAAATGCCTTAACTTTGAGAATACCTCCGGCACTGCTTACAGGCGGCCTTATACTCGTCGGGACAGTTGTTATCTGGGCAGATTGACGGCAAGTATGTTTAGTCACATTTAGTGCTTCAGAGTATGCCTGAATATAAGCAGATTAGGTGGCTTCTGTAGTGCGCAGATGTCAAAAGAGCCATTTTGGCTCAACTACGGCCAGCAAAGTACGAAGGGGTTAGTAATGAGCATCGCCGAAAGCCGTCGTAAAATTGATTCGTATTCCGTTATGCACAACCAAATCCTCCTCATTCCTGCTCTCCTCTCACAGTACGTCTGCTTCACAAACACCTGAGGGACCCTGCACATGGCAAAATTGTAATCTCTAAAAGGTTCCATTGAATTATTTTTGAAACACTTTATTCGGTTCAATCCAAGATGCTTAGGTTCATTGACACCGCTACGCAATAAGGAAATGCCTCACATGCTTTACATTTTTGTGGCCTGACACTGACAGGCTACATGGCAGCTGCTGGCGGGGACAATCCGACGTATAAATCGAGAATGAATAAATGCAGTGTTGACTGGTCAAACCCCTTACCCAAGTCCACCCACTTTGACTACGATTGTTGGTGTCATGCCTCCTTTCTACAAACTCGTCCTTTGCATTGTATTCTCCGCACAAACCTTCCGCCATCTTACCTCTGCTGCGCCAGTTTCCCCAAATGCTCTTTACAGGCGTACTATCCTGGATAATCGAGGTTTGAAAATAAGAAGGTAGCTGAACGCTGAATTTGATTTACTAAGGAATGCTTTAATTTGACTTAGCATTGTGGGGAGTGTCACACAGATATTAGATGATCCTGAAAGCAACAACGACTTCAAGTGAGTTTTTCATACGTCTACTTTTCACCGACACAATTGAGGCCCTGTGTTGTGTTTTTTGACAGTTTAGGGTTGGTTCCGGGCGTTATTGACGCCTCCGGGTCCGAGTCTGAATTGGAACCTCTGGCGGCTTTGGAAGCAAGCCTTGTATATTTAGCAGGTCAGAGTACAGCACTAAGATCGCTAGTAAAAGAGAAAATAGATTCCTTGAACCCGGAGGCGAAGTAAATTCCAACTTGAATCATTCGTCAACTACTCAATTCTCATTTCATAGGACCTTTGTCAATGGGATTATTGAAAAAGTGAGGGCGCTCAAGCCCAAGGGGGATGACAAACCGTCTCTTGTAAAGCTCGCCGAGGTTGCCAACGAGGTCATTGAGCAGTTCACTGCCCTTTCTGAGGAGGCGAAGGAGAACCTTAAGGCGACCTTTCCCAAGCTAGCAGGAATTCTAACAAACCTGATATCAATCTCTCAATGATAATCGAGGAGCATCGGATTTTCATGCTGTTTTGCAGTTCATAGAGTCAATAAACGGTCATGAAAGTGGGAAGGCAAGGGACAAAAAGAGACAAACTGAGACCTGGTATATTCATCAAGATTACAATGATGAGGCTTCCATTTATGAGTTTGTCCTATACCAGGGCCTCTACCAGTGGTGATGTCGTTTCAAATATTGACGGCTTCCTAGAAATGGATTGTCGCCAAAAATGGATTAGCTATAAGCGAATACGAGGAACATAATGGAGACAAGAACTTGTCCTTATAAGAGACTTTTTATTTTGTTGGTGATAATATATCAACTTGAACGTCAGAGCATCCATCTCCACACCAGGACTGTCACAAGTCCACAGCCCATGTACCTGGAGAGTCTCGGTAAGTCTCGAGTACAATGATGCTAGCAAAATTTCCGAGGAACAGCGACATAGAAAGCAAACAGATTTGGCAAGTCTCAACACTAGGGCGTAGGAGAATCAAAGGGGTACATGGGCGTCAGAGAAAGCGCAACCGCCTCAGCGCGAGAAAAAGGCAAATCTTCCTACAGGTTGCAAAGGCATGAGTAGACACGAGGCACAGGAGAAGTACAGCTTACAGTGTTTGAGATGTGAACCATGGTACACATGGTAGTTCTAATAAAGTGCGTCGTCGCGTTCAAAGGTGTGTATTTAACAGTGTCTTGCGCGGCGCTGTCCTAAATTGTAGATCAAGTAGTAAAATTCATGTTCGTCGGGATTGGGATCAGTGGGTTAGGTGTAGTTGTGAATTACACTCTTATTATCTTTCCAGGCGTTGTAAATGATCGCGTTGCGTATCGATGCATTACGACCATTGGTGAGCATATACGCCTGTCCCCAATAGAATGGATAATTAGCCTAAGGGGGAGATCTGAAAGTACAGTAGTAGTACCCGAGTCTGGGCCCCCGGGGTCGGGATCGTCGAATGACGGTGTCGGTGCTTGTGAGATCAAGGGAAACAATATGACGCACAATCTATCCCAGGGGGATCGTTCAGTGTCAGGGTAAGGATTGAAAAAGGTTACGGACTTTCTTTGCAGTGAAGCCTTTAGTGACAACACAGTTACCCTCCTTATCCACCCTCAGTCCTCGGACTATTGAGGGCCGTCCTCCGTGGCTATCCTGAGCGTTTTTTTTTTCGCCGTTCGAAGCGATCTAGAGAATAGGGCAGGAGTAAGTCAAGCAATATGAAGGTATGAAAAAACTTACTAAGTTACACTTCAATGTACACATGTTTGATTCCCTTCAGCGTGTTCCTATAGCGGCGTCGGACTAAATCTTACAGCTTACAGTTCAACACACGGCTACGATGCGCTAACACTCTGCCTGCGCTTGCGTAATTATCCACCGCCGTGTTTGTAACCTTGCCGATGGTTCACCTGTTGTGAAGGCCCATGTAAGCCTGCAGCAAGTAGGGGGAGGGCATAGGGATAACAAGTGAGGGTAGGTGGACGCAGGGGCTGGGGCGCAGGGGGACTGGATGTCGAGATGACTGGGCTGAGAGATTTACAAGGGCATCAGGAAGAACAGCAATGGAGCGTAGCAAGGATGTGCAGCCAGCACGCAGGGGGATAAAGTAATAGGAGTCAGGGTCGCAGTAAGATGCATTCTTTTCACCGCCTGGCACACATTTCCCGATGCCAATGTGCCAGCGCCTACGAAATGGAAAGGCGTCAGTTTTATTGGCTGTTTATAACCGTGCCAGTCTGCGGTGAAAGGCAAGCGAAATGCTTAGTAGCCTTGTTTTGAGATATTTGTTCAGTGCTTGCATAATCTAAGTAATTCACCGGCGCGACCCAATGCGGAGGACTCACAACTTGAAATTTCTGACAGAGCGGAATATCGTAATCGGCAGTGAATGCCATAAATAGCTGGGCTCAGATGGGCAAAAGGCACAGGTTTGTATCCATCTTATCTCCACTCCTGCTTCGCGTATGCCACCAAAGGACAAAGGGAAATGGCCAATGCGAGGAGTGGGCTCGAAAATTCGCCTTTTGGTTGACAAGGTTAGGGCACCATGTATGTAATTTTGTATGTTCAACATGAATTCACTAAAACGCTTTCCCTCCAGCTGTACCCAAGCCAGAAAAATCGCCCGTTGATTCCTTGCCTGCAAGTCGAATAGGAACTACTTCAACCCATATGGAAGGCAATGGTAATCAAGAAATGTCTAATCAAGAAATGTCGTGTACAAAAATTTCTCGAATTCGTGTAAATGTTAACTAATCATGAGAAGATGAATCCCTGTCCAATACGCCCCCAGCTGGCATCAAAGGTCCCGCAGATTCTTCCACAAACAGTGAGTACTTCGTGGTCAAAATTGGGCTTGTGTAGGATTAAAGTATGGGTTGAAAGTCGAAGCGCGACAGAAACCTGTTATCTATGTGACTCCCACAACAGAGAAATCAGAAGGAATGCCTCACGATCAAGGAAACTACCCATCAACATTACACACTTGTGAGTAAGCTTTCATTCAATAACTTTAACTTGTGGCCTACGTAATGTATGATCAGCTCCTGGGGAGAGAAAAAAGAACCATACAGAGACCTTCTCCGAAGGTAATACCCAGGGACAAGGAGGATCAGTTCCTGGACGAAGACAACACACCGCTACCGAGAGTGCCAAACTCTGTATTCGTGCATTACGGGATTCAGCCGATGCATTCCCGCCTCTGAAGAGTCTTGTTGGGGGAATTTCGTTTTTTATCGATAATTACGAAGTATGTACTTTATTCTCCATTTTCAAGGTTTTCCTCATGGCTGCCGTCAAAGAAATGGCAGGCAAATAAAGAAAATCTTGAACGCCTGATTAGCAGGATATCTAGACTAGCGAAGAGCTCGGAACAAGTGCACCAAGCACAATTGGCTGCTAATCCTGTAGAGAAACTGCGCCGCGATGAACTCGAAAGGTACGTTCTATCATTACCAGAATACAATTTGTTTTTATATTTCTTTGATAGGAAGTTTGTAGCGATAGCGCAAGATCTCCATGATCTCCAAAATGGTAACCAAGTCCTTAAATATGTCATGGCTAACAACGAGCATGGGGTGCTCTTGAGCATAACAGAAGATATCAACACAGCCATCGTTGACTACCAGCTTCTACTACAGCAAGAGACAAGTGGACAGCTTTGGAAATTGATCGTGAGTGACGTTGAGTTTTTCAAACCCGATCAGGATTGAGAAATATTTTAGAAAGAAGGTAATTGCTGCGAAGATTGAACGTTAATGACTGCTATTCACTGATTACAACCTTGCCAAGCTGATATGAATACTTTGGACAGACTTCCGAGAGCAAAAGATGCTGGCTATCAATCTCGGGAACCAAATGCTGGGTGTGAACCTGGGACTCGCATTACGGTGCTGAATCGATTGGAAAACTGGGCCAATAATCGCGATCCAGGAACTCAGCGGGTTTACTGGCTGAACGGCCATGCTGGAAGTGGCAAAAGCACAATTGCCCATACTTTCTGTCAGCGGCTCTATGCCAGTGGTCAACTCGGAGCCAGTTTCTTTTGTTCACGCGATTTCTCAGAGAGGAGTGATATAAAACTGATCTTTCCAACCCTAGCATTCCAGTTAGCCTGTCGCTATCCAAGCTTTTGTACACATCTTGTCGAAACTCTCAAGACCCGGCCTGATCTAGCAAACGAGTCGTTGATCAGCCAGTTGACTGACCTTCTTGTGAAGCCGCTGCAAGCTAGTGACGTTTACACAACAATATCGATCGATGCATTAGATGAGTGCAAGGACCAAGAGCCGGCGTCAACCATCCTATCCCTTTTATCTAGGGTCATTGAGCAAATTCCAAAGGTAAAATTCTTCATTACTGGTCGTCCGGAAATCCCTATTCGTACTGGGTTCAGAATCCCAGCTTTGAAGCCACATACCGAAATTATTATACTTCACGAACTCGCAGAATCTGACGTGGATGGCGACATTTCGCTGTACATTCATGCTCGATTGTCCAGTCTCGTCACAAACCGCAGTGATATGGACGTTTCACACCCGTGGCCTTCTCTAGACCAAGTAAATGCTCTAGTGAAAAAATCTGCACAGTATTTCATTTTTGCGTCGACGTGCGTCAAGATGATTTCGTCTCCTACATCTCTTGACCCAATTGAGGTCTTGGAAAGATTGACGAATTCTACCGCAACCGTTCTAGAAGGAAAGAATGGGATCGATGACCTTTATAACCATATTCTAAAGAGCGCATTTTCACCAATATTGACAAACTCAGTAGAGCTGAAGTTGATTCTTGGCACAATCACGTTGTCGTATAACCCGTTGTCATCACAGGAGCTATCTGCACTGCTGGATATTCCCCGACTATCGACTCGCCTCAGGCCTCTTTATTCATTACTCCTGGTACCATCAAGTGACTCAATTCCCATCCGTATTCACCACAAGTCATTTCCAGATTACTTGACCGATCGCCAAAGATGTTCTGATCACACATTCTATGTCAATCCAACAATCTACCATGCGGAGATCGCTATTGCTTGCCTGAATTACATGGAAAAACACTTACGAAAAAACATCTGCTCGCTTCCGCGCTACGCGATGAACTCAGTCATGCCCATCACTACTCGTCGCGAATGTATTGGAAAGACACTTGAGTATGCATGTCGCTTCTGGGCACAGCACGTCTGCCAGGCAGCTCATGAGGGAGAACATATAAATCGAGTGCTTCCTGTTCTCTCTGAGTTTTTACAAAGACGTCAGATTCTTTGGCTTGAAGTACTTAGTCTGATCGACAATATTCATCACTGTGTGGCTTCCCTGAAAGAGGTCGGGGACTGGCTTATAAAGGTGAATATCGAGGTTTACGTCAATACAAATTATTGATCGTTGCAAGATAACTATGCATAGTCAAATAAAGGTTGTTCAACTTGCCTTGCGTTGGCTTGAAGACGGCCTTTGCCTTGTACTCCGTTTTGTCGACTGTATCCGAGAGTCTGCATGGCACCTATATCACTCTGCGCTGCCCCTCTCGCCTACTTCGAGCCTACTTCGAATTGCACATAGCCACGATTTGGTTTCCGAAGGAACTGTCCTCCGAGGAATCGATTATTGGGATGCCCCCCGAGCATTCAGGATAAACACTGTCATAGGATATAGTCACGTGACGTTTTCTCAAAACGGAAACATGCTAGCTGCTATTTCTCGCTCTGAATGTGACGTGTTTAATGTTGTAACTGGGGAATGTCTACACAAGGTGAAAGACATGCCGTCTGGATCTAAATCCTTTCCTTCAACAGTTGTCAAGTTTGTGGCCAACGATTCTATGCTGCTTGCCGGAGGTTGGCATGGAGCAACTCTGTGGGACTTGCAAACGGGATCGCACATTCGTAATTATGAAGTGCCACATCGTCTTGTCCCGAGAACGCAGGTAGATATGTCCCCCGATCAATATTATATTGCATTGGCCCAAGAGAATACTGTCTACGTCTGGGAAACAGCCTCAGAAGTTATTTTTGTCAAATTCGATATTGATTGCCCTAAAATACCTTTCATAGGATTCACATCATTCAGCGATTCGATTTTGATATGCTACAATGGAGGGATTGATGACAATCTATTGGCGGAGGATGTATCAGACAAATTTGAATGCGCACATGAATTCGACAAATTCGCTATTTCCTATGATCGCTCCCTGCTTTCTGCATTGGTATCCACCAGCACCAATACACAGATATCATTGTACGACACAAAAACAGGAGATGTTATCTGGACATATCAATCTGACGGTCCATTGCACGTTGTCTTAATTTTGCCCGATGAGCATACCTTGTGGATGTTTGGTGAAACTTCACTGCAAGCCGCCGACTATACAACCGCCTCGCCTGTTGAAAAAATTTTAGAACACAGATTGCCGCCGCTTGACTTGCACTCAGCCGTTCTCGCCTCAAACCGCAGATATTTTGCATACTCTAATTTTGGCCTGTCAGCGGCGTACATTCACCAACTTTGGAATTACGCGCCAGCCAAGGGATTTAACTCCGCGACGCCACATACACCCTACTCATCCTCCATAACAATGGATGGAACAACGGCAATCGTGTGGCAAAGGGGCTCAACGCAAATCCGCGTGTGTGGCATTGTCGAGGACGTAGCATTGGAGGCACCCGAGGAAATTTCTTATATCTTTAGTGCCACTCTCACACCGAACCGAAAATTCGTTGCAATCACAGGCAATTTGGAAGGCGACCAATACTGGAGGCACGATTTTCTGGTAACTTACTGCTGGAACCTTAGCGATTCTTCCCTTGCGTGGATCATTTATTTGCCTAATAGTTATTTTTGCTGGCCAATGCACCAATTTGTTGACGATGAAACTTACGTTATCAGATCTGTCGGAAATCCTTATTACATTCCCTTTGGATTCTCCTCTTCTCGCGAGGACACCACTCGTACATCCTCCGTTGCTGGCGTTACTGGTTCTTCTTGGCATCTTACAATGGGGAATTTATCAGTTTGCTCAGTAAAAATTCAGGTATCGCAATTGGATAACCAGGATATTTATCATTTAAACGCTACTAAATATATGGCGCCCAAAAAGTTCCCGGAGTACGCATTGAAGCGCCTGGATGACGACGGATGGCTGGTAGAGAGCCGCGGACACAAGATTCTTTGGATCCCACATGACTCCCGTTCAACCGTCCCAATTCACACCCGCAGGATTTGGGGCACAAAGGAAATTATGGTCACAAGCGGTACTAGCGGTGTAATCACGGCTATGGATTTTTCTAGTGTTGGTGATATCGAGATACTAACTCCCCATGGATGGACAGATTATGAAGAAGAAGTTGCTGAATGTATCCGCAATCTGCGGGAAAGTTTTGTTGAGCAGGTAAGCGTTACTTTACTGAAGTGCGATGAAAAGTAGTGACTGGTGCCGGTGAATGACAATCAGGACGATAATTTGAATGACCGCAACTATGAGGGGCCGTGGGCAGCATTCATGGAGAGTTATAGCGTAAAGCAAGCTCAAACTTGAGTTGATTAATTTGCATTTTTCCTGGTACCCCTTTAATCACTACGTTAAATCCGTTGAATATTGCGATTGCGCCTGCCACATAACCTCAGTCATGCCATCAAGATGTCGTCAAATTGCGGATGAAGGGGAGTCGGGAAATATGTCTAATTAGGCCCAACAGCTCTTTCACAGTGAACTTTTGGTACCAGACAATATCACCAGAAAAAAGACTTGCTAAGTGACAGATGAATGGCTCGCCAGTTCCTTCAAGTGTGATCCCAACGACTGTGACTGAGCCGAGAACTATCTTTCGTGCAGAGGGCTGGAGGCACTCCTTAGTAGCAGTTGGGGCCGATGACAGGAAGCCCTTGGTGTAAAGGGAAAGTAGCATGCACTTTGTTAATTTGGAATGAGCGCCATTACAGGTCCCGTCCATCAGTAATTAAGCATTTTAGTTTCCGCTGGTTTCTCACCCTCAGAAACCCTTAAAACCAAACAAAAACCAATAAA